>VYZV01023848.1:47082-63755 GCA_013401275.1 Pandion haliaetus
GAAGTTTGTGAGGAACTGCAGCCCGCGGAAAGGACCCAAGTTGGAGAAGTTGGCGAAGGACTGTCTCCCGTGGGAGGGACCCCACGGTGGAGCCCGGGACGAGTGAGGAATCTTCCCCCTGAGGAAAGGAGCGGCAGAGACAAGGAGTGGGGAGCTGACTCAACCCCCATCCCCTGTTCCCCTGTGCCACCGGGGGGAGGAGGGAGAGAGAACCGGGAGTGGAGCTGAGCCGGGAAGGCGGGAGGGGTGGGGGGAGGTGTTCTGATGTTTGGTTTTCCTTTCTAATACCTTTGTTTTTTATTTGATTGGTAGTAAATGAAATGGATTTTGTTTCTTCCCCAAGCTGAGCCTGTCTTTTGCCCATGACCATAAGTGGGGAGTGATCCCTCCCAGTCCTTGTCTCGACCCACGAGCCTGCCTTTGTTTTTTTCTCCTCATCCCACCGTGGTCAGGGGCGGGTGTGGGGAGTGAGCGAGCGGCTTCATGGTGCTTTGTTACCGACTGAGCTGAAACCGAAACCACGGCAACATCTCATGAAGTCTGCTACCTTTGCAGAAGCCAAATTTCCAGGCAGTCCCAGTCCTCTCAGCTACCTGCCTAACAGTTTCCAACCCTGACCACCTGCTTCTTCTGTCCTTGAGCCATCCTGATGCAGAACCACTCTCAGTGCATGAGCATATTGTCATTGGCTGGAGGATGTGTAACATCTAAAGGATTAAATAATTTCTTCTCAGAAGGCCATGCTCCTTCCATAAGGCTTACATCCTCCTCACAGTATACGGGTTTTCACAATGAGGGTGGATACTACAACATCCTTTCCAGCTTCACCCACGAGCTTCTCCGTTTCTTCACACTGTTTTAAATCCCTTTACTTTCACATCAGCTGAACAAATTATTCTGCTTTGGCAGTTGATTATTCACACGACATTCTGTGGAATAAACTCAGTGGCCAGCAAGATTCCGAGTAACAAGAAAACCACACAACAGTTTAGCATCTCCTTTTTTCCTACTTTATCTTTTTTAGGCCAATAAAAAATAGAAAAAGAAAAAGGAGAGGGGAAAAAAACCAAAACCAAAAACCCCAAAGACCTTAGGACAAAGAGTCCACACTAACATGATACTCTTCATATGTCTGTCAACACACACTCTCACTGCAAGCTACTCCACTTGCCTCAGCTACTGCTTTTGTACACCCTTGTGCCTCGGGCAAGATCCATCCCCCTTGTCAAGCTCAAAGGGATCACCCTACCAAGTCCACTTGCATTTCCTCACACACCCCTGAAAAGCTAATGTTCATTTGCCCAAGAAACTCCCCAGGTAATCACTGGCACATGGCTACCACGACTGAAAAAAACGCAACGCTTATCACACTAGGCAAATGCTCCTGAATTTTTCTTTCCTATGGATGGTCACCTCTTTTTGTGGAAATCGTAGAAACTTAGTGTCTTAGTATTCTTTGTCAAATGTATTTGAAGGTGGTCAGAGGATTCAAATCTTATCAAAGGAGGGATACAAACATCCATAGAGAGCACAGTAACATTGGCCTCACTTAGACTGCTAGCCAAGACAAAGAACAAGCCTGTGTAATGTGAAAAACCCAAGAAGATGAGTAAAATTTTGAAGGTTAGCCTTAGGACTAGCTCCCTCCTGGTACAATACTTCACCACCCAGTACTAAAGTAGCTACATTTAAGCTAGGATCTCCAAATGTTTGGAGTTTTAACTTTCTGATCTCTTACTCAAATTTGCCAATGCTTATCTTAGACATAGTATCCCAATGTGTATTGCTAATTTGCTTAAAGTGTGTGGGTTTTTTAAACTAAAATACATGTACTGGAACAAGCTGTAACCTGCAGACAAGTATACAAGCAGGGAAGTGAAACAGACTGTTGACATAATTCAATACGCTCTACAGGAATGCCTGTATCGATGTACAGCACCTCTTCCTGTCAATAATAGTTGCATTCATGCCATACATGTGATACCACTTTACCACGCGTCAAGTAGGACAGGTTGTGTACACAAACAAGCCCCTTCCAACTCATTGTATATCAACCACTTGACTTGGTAGTTTGAGTATAATTTGGTCTTTTAACTATCCATAGAAAAAAAAAATTCCTAGATAGCTTAAACACCACCTTCAAAACTCAGTACCATTTATGGACAGTAACAGGCTTTTTAGTTAGCCTAATATATCACAAATTTTAGCCCTCTGTAAAGAATGTATTTCTCTAGGAAATGTTCACAATACCCATCATGTCTTTGGAAGCAACTAATTCCCTGTTGACACCACCGATCTTATCAAAATGAGTTCTACCCATCAGCATTTCTTTCCAAGATTAAGGGACAAAAACCACATGCTCAATTTTTAATTTTTTTTTTTTTAAACAATCATACATGTGAGTCTTTTATTCAGTACTTTCCTCAGTCAGGGTGACAGGCAATGTGTATTGCTGTGAACTTACACAGCTAGAAATGAAGTATCAATGGAAAATTTTGCAAATGTGAAAAAATGAAACAGTAAGAGGACTAACCTCCCATTTGCATGATACATTTAAACAAAGGAGTTCCTTCTACAGTGGGAAAGGCAATCATAATGGCTCAATTCATCTAAACTAATAAAAAAAATATTCAGAAATACAAATATATTAAAAAGGCTTGTGCATAACTAAAGAATTGTAAAGAGGAAACTGGCAGAAAACAATCTGACAAGTATGCAAATCGTATATGTCACAGGTGCATTAGAACGACTGTATTTTGAGAGTCTTTTTTGCCCTCTTGCATATTTTCAACCACATACTGAGCTGATGCTGGAGAAATCAATAAGAAGACTTCAAACCCCCTGATAAAAAATAAAAAAGAAATTTTAAAAAAACCCCTTTTGTTAAACTATACAAAAAATAAGCACAAATAGGGCAAAAAAATCAAGGGCATTTTTTGCTTTTCTACCTATGTAAATTGAGTATTGCACCTGCAAGTAAGTTTAGAGTAAATATGGTGATTCCAGGGCTCCTAGACATTCCTATACGCAAAAAAGCTCCTTCAAACACAAGTTTTAGCAACCAAACAATGACTGTTACAATGAGATAGTTCAAAATGCAAGTAATTATAACACTGCTTACTGTAATTATAAACCAAATGTGTCTTGGTGTCTAAGATAATAAATAAGGAGCTTTACATACTCCATTTTAGAAAAAGATGTCAAGACAAAATAAATAATGTAACGTAGCTCTTACTCACTATGCAATTCTTGTGCAAGTGCTGTATTCTTGTGAAGCCTCTAAAATAGATTCCATATAATAAAACTTCTATATTACCTGTTTTATATGGACTTTTTGTGAGATTTAATTAATGCTGCAAAGTGCTTTGAAATTAATGAAAAAAAATTCTGTCAGGGTGAAATACTATTGTCAGACACTCATTTCAGCTTGTGAAACATGTTTTTGTACATACAAATGAGACTTCACATCCATAAGGAATCATTTATATGAAGGAGCAATTTTTGAAATATTCCACATAAGGTGAAAATATTTTTTTCTAGTTATATTACCAAAATTGTAATTTTGTCCCTATGCACATCCAGCTACAGCTGTGCTCAACCTTTCATGAGGAACATTCAATCTATAAATACATGCCCAACTTTTCATATTACTTGTGTTTTTCACAATGAATTGACACTACAGTACTTAAAAGTGACTACCCTATTTAATAAGCAGGAATGCCACAAAAAAGTTCCTATAGCACTTTTGTAGTCATGATGATTTAAAAGTATGAATTACATAGCTATGGTGTTACTTCCCCCTACAATCCTAATAGTAAAACAAATGATACAACCAGAGCTAACAGGCCAAATTTGGATGCACAGGCCCTCTTTCAGGTCTCAAACAGACGCAAAAATCATAGTATTTCAATTCAGATTGAGAAAAGTAAGTCTAACTGCATATGTTAATTGTTAATATGTTAACATGTTAACTGTAAAACATTAATAATGCTAATTACACAGTTTTAAAGAAAAGGTAAGTTGCATTTGTGGAGCAGTGGTTGACAAAAAGACAAAAAAGCAAGCTCATGGTGGAGTGTCAGGAAGACCTTTGGACATCAAAATATTACAGTACAAAAAGAAATCTCCAATGATTTCATCCTCTAGTTTATAACGTATCATGATAAATTGAAATCTCCTTATAAAATTGCAAAATATTGTAACACCTGCCACAGTAACATCTTATCTTGTGTATCATCAGGGATGATTCTGGGAAGTAAAATTCATAAATGCACTAGACATTAGAAGTCTGGGACTTGCGAGACAATTTGATTTCTCTCATGTAATGATTTTCTCATGCCCTAATCCCAAATAATATATATGTATTCAGCACTAAAGCTGTAGTTGGACAAGCTCTTTTTGCCAACATAAACCGATGTTGCTGCCAAGAAAAGCACTAATTCTATGCCTCCATTTCCACCTTTTTACTGCTACAGCTCGTCCACACCTTTCTGTGGGCCAGCATAAGTTTTTGTGCAACTACATAGTGAACTGGGTCTGTGAACTGATCCACTCAAAAAAACACCTTGGGCGGGGGGGGAAGTGTCCTTTGAACTATGCCTTAGACAAAGTATTTTCAGTTTTACTTACCTTTGAAAGTAACTTCATCACTTTCACACCTTAAGGAAGGCTTGCACATTTGGAAGCTTGGCTGGTTTTAACAACTATATCCATGATAAAATAATTAAAGATACTTCTAACAACCTTCTCCTACAAGCATCCTTATACTATCCACGTCTACAACAGCATTTCCACAGGACAATTCCTCTTACTACTCTATTTTACTTCCCACGACTTATATGGGCTCTTTGGAAGCAAAGAAAGTATCTTAAAGTAAGAATTCTTTTAAAAGAACATTCTCTGTATTCTTTCATTTCAAGGTTTTCAGCCTTTCTTCATGTTAAATACAGATGCTTCACATACTAACACTTCTTTTTTTGGTTCATGATCCCCATGTTATTTTTAATACTGTTCTCTTTTTTATATTTGTAACATATTTCTATATTTCAGAATACTCACTTTGCTAAAAAAAAACCCTGTCATATACAAGGCGAGCTAAATTATTTTTATGAAAGACATAATTCTACAATTGTGAAATTAGAGTAAGACACTGACAAATTATTTCTATTAGAGATATTTCTGTTAACCCATATTTTTGCTAAAAATATGTAACCAATATCTACTATATAATGCCTCTTACAGCTTTTATTCAGCCTTTCCCCTTCATTAATTACCATTTAACAACTGCTTAATCTTGTGTTTAATACCTGACCTTATGACCAGAGCGAGGTTAACTCCCAATTTTAACTGTTCCGAGAAATAATTTGTCTTGCCAACAAATATACAGGATAATTTCTGCAGAAAAACAGTATTTTCATGTCATATATGATAGTTGTTTTGTCTCCCAAGACCTCCACCTATGACACTATTAAAAAATTTAGTGAGTTTGTGCTATTAAAAAGTTTTAATGAAGTACATACATCTGAACTTAACCACATATAATTTCAGTATTTAAAAACAGCCGTTTCCTTCACTCCTAAACAGGATTGAAAAAGTCAGTACAACTTCTATCTTGGTTCTAACATTATATCTCAGTGATTGGCATGATCAGCTTGGAAACGCATAGCCCTGTACTGCCCTGCGCATTTTGCTAAACCGTCCACTAAGCTTTCTATGCTTCTTTCTTCCATCAAGATCACAAAATATAGATATAAAGCATTATTTTCTTTAGTGTGAGAGACTGAAGGAGTTAATGTCTCAAACATTGTGGTGGGGCAAGCTCTGCTTGACAGCTAACTCTGCACAACAAGGAGCCCTGCCTAGCAAGGAACCCTAGGTGAGAAGAAGCCCATCAGCGCCCATCGGCAAGAGGAGGGGGAGGCCGTGCTGGAGGGTGCACAGCTCCCTGTTCTGGCGTGCTGGTCTGATGGGCTCAACTGGGCAGCTCACCATCTATGGCAAAAGATCAGGTCTGCAGGGGACGGGAAGCTACTCCCAAAACGACCCCCAAGCCCACGGCCCAAAGGCTACCTAATTAGCCTCATGAGTTCGAGTGCCCGCCCGCAGGAGGGGCAAGGATGATAAAAGGACACAATCTGAAGCCCCATGTGTGCAAGCCCACTGGAACTGGATCCAGGACTGGTGAAATCTCTTATCCCCACTCTTTCCCTTTTCCATAATCCCTACACCTCATCCCTTTAGACATAAACCATTGACCAAGCCTGGGACTAGGAGTAGATTCAGCTGCCCCTGGGCTCCTCGCTGAGAAGGAGTCTAGAAAGCAAAGGGGTCCGCTCTGAACCTCATGACTCAATGGGAGGGTTCCCCTTTATTGTCTTCCCTGAACTGGTTCCCAAATAAGCAAGGCCTGTAGTACATGTTTGGTGATGTATGGTGAGCAAATGTTACACAGTTTACTGACATGGTTTCACACCAATTTTTGTTGTGAGCATACCAATTTTGGTGGTGAGCATGCCAATTCTTGCTATGAGCAAATAAAAATTGAGTTTTGTGAGTTAAAGGATCCCTGGTGTCGTTTCACCTTAATCCTGAGCTGGGAATCAGCAAACCTGAGTCATTGTCCTGAGAAATTGGGACGTGACATTTAGTTACCTGGGGTACTCCTTATTTATATTTTTTCCTGACTGTTCAAGAAGGGGAATGTTCTTTGTGGGGAAAAGTGAGTAACAGTAAGAAACCAGTACCTGAAAGAATTCATCACCAACTCATATTCACAAGCAGCAAAATAATATATGACTGAAGATGAAGAAGATAACGTGGCAAATATAAGCAATTATATGAACAGGTTTTTTAAAGGAAGAAAGAATTGTAAATATAAAAAGCTATATGTGAATTAAAAGCCTAGATTCATAGATTTAAAACCCAGAAGACACCATTATAATCATCTGTTCTGACCCTCTGCATAACACAGGCCAGGGAATTTCACCCAGTAATTCCTTTTGTAAGCCCCACAATTTGTGTATGAGTTAGACAGTCTTTTTACAAAAGCACCCAGTGGAGCATTTACCATCTCCTGTAATAATTTGCCCTGCTACCTGACTGTCCTCATTATAATTACTGTACATCATATTTCTACTAATTTGGAAGCTATTATCTTTCATTTCTTTGCCAAAATTCCAATTGACGGCAATGGAGCCTGTTTCTCTAAACTCTTCCTGCATGGTTTGCTCAAATGCCTGGATTGGCATACTTCATTTCCTAGTTTATACTTTGAAGAACAGGTATGAATGTTCATATAAATTTCTTCACCAGCTGTAAAACTGCTAACTCCTTCTCCTGAAGATCTACCACTCTGTACCTTACCTACCTATAGATCTCTATTTCTGTCCACACAGAAAACATCTGCAAACCATCAGTTCAAGGAGTAAACTACTATTGCTAATGAAAGCCTGTAACTATATCGCTGTAGGAGTCAATCTAGAAGATTTCTGGATTACCTGGAAGTCAAGATATCAAATCTGCTGCTTTTATCCCTAATAACATTAATCTGTGTGGAAATACGCAACATAGTCCCAAAACGAAACAATGACACATCAGTCTATCAGAAACTTACCGGAATGAAGCCAGTCAACAAAACACTGCAGTACCAGGATTCAATGTACATAGGAAAGACCATGAGTAAACTCTGACACTGGTGGTGTAATATTCTCTACTACACGCTGCTTAGTACTTGTCTTTGTTTAATAGCCTTACTGCGTAACACAAGGCCCGTATGGGTGGCAGGTCCAAGCCCAGTAGCAGCAATGTAGCACTGTGACACCACTCTCCCCACCAGGAGGGCAACACTAGCTGCGGTATGCCAGAAAAATTTACAACAGCATTAGGATAAGAACTGCAATTCCACTCAGTAACTAAAATTATCCCTGAGTAGACTGAGTGAAAATTACCTTGTGATGTTAAGCAGAAAATAAATTTTTAAACCATATAGATGATTGCTTTGTGAATCAGCTGGCTAGGAGATCACAAGAAGAAAATTAACTATTTACTTGGTCCTCAATAACATGAAAGATCTTCACCTGGTACAAAATCTCACCACTGAAGTGCCACTGTGTAACATGGATCTTTACACCTACATTCAGCGTCTCTTCAGCAGCACCAAGTACCATAAAATCCACTACAGGAAGAGCTATATTAAAATGGGAACACTTGTTGAAAATATGATGAAGCAGACTACCATATAGGAAGCAGAGCACCACTGCACTATTAATTCCAACTAGGAAAGGCTTGGGGGGGGGGGAAAGGGGAAAGAGGCCTGGCTGCTTAAACTGCAAGGGAAGTTACCAGAAACAGGAAAGCATCCTCCAATAGACTTAATGAAGAAAGAAAAAGAATTGTAAACTCTGACACATAAAATGAAAAATATAACTAGGCAGAGCAAAAAAAATCTGAAAAACAACTAGCTAAAGGAATCACAACTAAATCTACAAACAGGGACAAAAGGTGTCTTAGAGGTTTATATTACCTATTAATGGTCAAGGAATAAAGAAATACTCAGAAACAACAAGGCCATCTGCAGACATGCGTAAATGGATTCTTTGCACCGATATTCACTGTGGAAGAAACCAAGCTAGGTTGCATGTCACGAACTTTTTTTTGTGAAGGGGGCAGAACAGGATCGGTATGAACAGGCTATGGTGTATCTATGGGCAAAATAAGCACTAAGAAATAACCAGGACCACATGACACTCCCATAAAACCTCTAGGAAAAAGCTATGATGAATAGCTGAATTACTAATGATTAGGCTAAGCTCCCACTTAAAATTTCCTCGCATGGCAAATATGATACCCATTTATTCCAACAGTTTCCAAGGAGAACTACAGATTTGTGAAACTGTAATCTGTGCAGGACATTTTAGAAGATATTATAACAATGCTAGAACAAGCAAATATGTGAATAAATACAATGCCGTGGTGGGGGTGTTTATTTTGCTTCCATAATGAGAAGGCCAGCATTACAAATCTCTTGAAGTTCTGATGAAGACATCAACATACATGTGGATGAGGATTATCTGAATCAAAACTCCAGCTGGCTTGTCCCTGTACAGTCAACAAAACACCACAGAAAAAAAGCATTTTGGGTCAAAAAAATTGCTGAGAATTCCTGTTTTTACAAGGTATTAAATTAGAATTATGGAGCTAAATTATGCTCTGAATCTAGAACAATTCAAGCATTACATTATTCCATGAAACTCAGAGAATGTCCCAGAAAATCACACCTGAACTAACTGAGATTGCCCTCCAGCTTCAGGAAGTGCTGAACTCAGAAGTATAAAAAGCTGTTGCTGCAGCAGCTTAATTTACTTACATTAAAAATGAGGTGTAGGAAAGCACTCCAGTCCAAATCTACTGGTTAATTCCATACTGTACACTAATATAACTGTAAGTGTTTGTAAGTTCACCTAGTGCAAATTAATTTTTTATATAGTTTTTCAGTTTGTAAAATAATTTTGTAATGAAAATTAATCTTTGCACTTAATTCCACTTTATGTGAATACTTTCACTTTAAATATTCAAAAAACACTTTGCTGTTTCATGTCTTTCCTGTCTTCTGCTTGAATAGCCTTTGCCTCTCAAAATAATCTGTAACAAAAACTCCTTACTGTTCCTAATTACTCTATTTTCCAAAATAGATGTTGCAAATAAAAATTAATCTAATTATGTCTCACTGCTCAAATTCACAGTTCTTTCAACCTGCCTTGAATAATGTGTTGTGCTGGTGAGCGTAAAAAACCAAAAAAAAATCCTCCCTTAGATACTAGGTAACTCTGAAGAAAGGCTACTTAAAAATTGTTTCCCTGTAACACAGAGATGGCAGCATCACACTCCTCTTTCACTGAAATAAAAGTAAAATGTAGAGCTTTTATTTAAAATATGGTATTTAAGGAAACAGACTGGAACCATAATTTTAAAAATAACTTCGTATTGATTCAGATTATTCCTTTTCCAAACAGAAAGGGTTTTTCTTTTCTCCAGTTTCTTTGAAGCGTAACTTTGTAAGAAAACGACGCCAGAATATACTCGTTAAAAGTTGGCACTACCACATAAATCTTCACCATTTGTCTTGCCCACATTCACTGGACTCTTAAAGAGTTTTTAAAACTACGGCCGTCAGCTAAATCGACGGGCAGTGACCTCTATTCCCGTAGCACTGTAGAGATTACGCGCGGATTTCGCCTCACGCCTCCGCCGCTTTGCCACCCTACAGAGAAGGAAAGATTCGGAATCTCTACTTCACAAGCTGACCTGTACTGTTCGCCAGGTTAGCCCGAGGTAACACAGGGCTGGTCATTTGCTTTTTCACTCCCACTGTCGTAATTGCTTTCGCTTCCTTTTCTCACGTCTAAACTTCTCTACCGCCCCTACAGAGCTGCCGTTTCCCCGGCCGCACCTGAAGGAACCGCTCCACCCTCGCCAAGGCCGCGGGAACGCCGGGCAGCCGACAAAATGGCGGCCGGGGGTGGAGACCGGCGGGAGGCTCCCGCCTCTGAGGCGCAGAGCGCGTCCAACCGCAGGCCGCGGCTCGGGACCACGTGACGGCGCGGCACTACAACTCCCATCATGCCCCGCAGCAGCGACCGTCGCTCTCTCCCTCCCCTCCTTCCGGTTCCGCCTCCCTTGCCAGAAGGCGCCGGCGGTGCTGCGGGAAGGTCGCGCAGGGCAGAGGGTCGTCGGGCTGCCCTGTCGGTACCATGCTGGCTGCTGGTGTCCGCAGGTTTACCACCTCCGCCCTCCGCAGGAGCCACTATGAGGAGGGCCCTGGAAAGGTAAGGTGGGGGAGGAAGTCTCGGGCCGCCGCGGCTGTGGCCTGAAGGTCGCAGGAAGGGGCCTGCGGCCGGGCTCGGGGAGAAGATGGCGGGGAGGGGGGCGGGTGGACGGTTCGCCGCGATGGGAGGGCAGTGGTTCTGTGGNCGGCCCGCGGGCAGCCTGCGGCAGGCCTGGCTCAGGGGCGAGCCCCGCCGCGGCTCCCGGGCGGGGGGACCGGGGGAAGGTCGGGAGATAGTTTCTGCGGAGAGGAGTAACCGGGAGGGTGGTGGTGTTGAAGCCGCAGTGCGGGCATGGCCTGGCTCGCCGTAGGCGCCGGGGGTGAGGCGCAGGCCCGTCCTGCCTCGGGCGTGCTCAAGGTGAGCTCCTGGCTCGGTGGGCCCCCGTGAAGGGCGCTGAGGCCCCAGCGAACTGGCTGGCATTGTGAGGAGCGGAGTAACGGCTGCCCTGTTGCCGGTTCTCCAGCTGGCGTTGGGTGGGCTTCGGGGTCTCGTGGTGCTGCTATTGCAGCCACAGCAAAGCGGGCTGTGGTGCGAATGACTTCAGTGCCCTTCCCTGCAACCTTCTGCTTCAGTGGTACAGGTGATGAGCATTGCAGTATGAGGCGCAACAATGATACTGTAAACGCTTTCTGATGTACCTTGTGCTTAATGTGTTCTCTCAAGTCCTACATCTCAAAACTAGTTTTACGTATCTAGTGAATGTGAGGAAAATCTTCACAATGAAGGTAATTAAATACCAGAACCGGTTGCCTAGAGAGCCTGTGGGGTCTGTATCTGCAGGGACATTTTTACTTGACTGGACGAGGCCATCAGCACGCTGATCCTGCTTTGAACTGGGGGGAGAGGGGAAGAGTGGACAAAATGACCTCCAGATGTCACAGCCAAGTTATTATTCTAATTACTGTGCTTCTTGAGAGGAAGGGAAATTGTTTTGAGACAGAATATTTATTCTGTCAGTTTGACTCCACCCGTTAGTTCTCTGAGCTTCTCACCATTTTCGAGTTGATGAGGAAGTAAATACTGTATTGATTGCAAAACTAAAATTCATTTTTCTCTTTTAGAACCTTCCATTTTCTGTGGACAACAAATGGCGATTACTCGCACTAATGTGTGGATTCTTTGGAAGTGGATTTGTCGCCCCTTTTGTTATCGTCAGACACCAGCTTCTTAAGAAATGAAGAGGACAGACTATAATTGCGCTAGCTGGGTAACTGATTTTGTTATCAAAATGTCATAGCATAGTGGAATCTGGTCAAAACTGAGCTTTAAAGAGTCTAAACACATCTAAAACCATTATTACAATTTTCAGCCTTTCACAGTCCAGGTGCTTAGAGCTGTGCTCTGCAGTTGCATCTAAACTCAAATAATGCATAGGTTTAAGTTTGCTTCACAGGGCTGCTGTGCTCTCATTGACTTGTGAACTTTGACTCCCCAAAGGCAACACCTTTCTGACTGCAGCTTCTTGATAGTCTGCAGCTGGGCTAACTGACAGAAGAGTGCTACTGGTTTGATACAGATAACTATAACCAAAACCACGTCTACTTTCTTTGAGGAAATGTAAAGATTTACTTCACACAATCTGTAGGAATAACTGGCATGCGTGATGTGAACAAAACAGTATGAGAAGCTGTGATACTGTAAACGCTTTCTGATGTGCCAGTTAAAACTCAGTGGAAAACAAGATTTCATCCACGTTCAACCATGTCAAAACAATCATACTGTCTACGTACAATGTTCCTTACCATTTATAGAATAAAGTCCCGTTATATAGAGTCATTAACAGCAGAAACCATTTTAACTGATGTTTGCTGATGATCTTAACAGGCAAAGCAAGCCTCAAAGCATGCCATTTCCAGCTGAAAGGCTGCTTCAATTTATCTTCATCTGTTTCTACTTTGGAAGTACCTGGTATTGTCAATTCTATAATATGAGAAACAATAAATCTTTCTGAGGAGCTGGGATGACCCAGGTAGTTCTTGGAAGGAAATAAGTCCTCACTGGAATCTCATAATTGGAACAAATTGAAATCACTTATGTAATTCCTTTGCCAGTCTGATGTTTTTGGCTCCCTAGACTAAGGAGAAAAAAAACCAGCAGACTTTTACTGAACTTGAGCATTTAGAACTGTATGATTTCATGTCAATCAAGGCCTCTGCTACAAAAGCATGTGGTGGATGAAGCTAAGCCCATCAAATCTCTAGTTATAGCTTTTCTAGATTCAAAGGTAACAGAGTTCTTAAATTTGTTAATGATTTTTTTTTTTCCTTGCAGACTTGAAGTCGTCTACACAGCATCTTTCAATGGAAAAAGGATAGCTGTAATTGTGTACCATGCTGGATGTGTCTAAATAAAATCTAAAATCTGGAGGTCTTGGGCTGTGTGTATTTTGTGAAACTCTGGAAATGCTTTTGACAACTGGTGTATACTCAGAAGCTCTACAAATTGCAGTGTAGTGATACTAAATTAAATATTAAATTCTTTTTACAGATAAAAATAGAGGGTTGGAAAAATCTCATTTCAAAACTGAAGTTGGGCTTAACATTTGTAGCTGGATAGGTGTTTAAATAGCTTTACTAAGCTATGCTGTCTTTTCAAACACTTCAGACTACTCACAGAATATGACCTGGGATAGATTATAACCAATGAGCATCACAGTGGGTATTCTTTCACTGTGATCCATGCTGCAGAATTTTTATCTTCAGTATTTTGGGGTGATCAGTTGAGAACATTTTATTTGGCTTTGCTTTGACACTCAGCTGTTCTAAATAGCTGCTGTTGCTAGGTCTCCGTAGTGTGCTGCATTACTGTTGCTCTAAGGAGAACGTACATGTTGCCTGGCAGATTGCATTAGGCTTCAGGCTCAGATGGTGAGGTAGCCTGGAAAAATAGTACACCAGCAATAACTACAGCTCTGATCAGAAAAAGAATTATTAATACTCTGTAGCTTACCAAAACTCATATTGCTGCAAATTTGTAGCTGTTTAGGAAGAATTTATAGCTTTCAGTTTATAGCTGTAGTCTTAGCACAGGGTCATGCCTAATGTTGGGGCCTATGTAATTAAAGGTAGTTTAGGAGCTGTGAAGAATGCTGCCAGGGCACTTCTACCACCTTGGATATGACTGCTGTTTAAATTAGTGGCCCTGTTGACAGCGTGAGTAGGAAGTCATTTTCATGTCCAGTTTTCTTGTGACCACCTTGTTGGCTAAAGACACAGGGTATGAAAAGCACTGGCAGAACCCTGTAATGGTTACTTCACCCTTGCAGATAATGCTGTTAGGGGGCAAGTATTGAGCTGCTTTCCGTTGGTGAGGTTTTCTGGTTTACTTTTCTCCCCTAAAACACACCCTTCTGCTGTAGCACGGTGCATTTAAGGTGGCTTGCAACATCTGTCAATCAATGAACTGAATTGTTTCACAGAAGTTTGGGTTCTGTTGGTATAGTTCAAATCTATACAAACACTAGTTTGACATCAAATAGCATCAGCAGAAGTGTGTATAAGAACAATAAAATACTGTTTGTAACAGAACAGCTTTTGGCTGCCATGTTTCTTTTTTTAGGGGTGGCTTTAAAATGCTCATGACTAGTGTTTGAAGAGCCTGAGCTGGGAGCAAAACAGAGTAATACTGTCTGTTGCTACAACTTCCTCAGTAGAGCTAAAATGAAGCTTAATGAAACATGGTGATTTTGATCAAAGGACCAGAAAAGGGATAATGAAAAAAGCAAGATTCAGAGGAAAGAACCTGAACTATAGCGGGTTCAGACTGCAAGAATGCTTTATGGCTGTAACTGAGGTATAATTGTATGGTATAATTTGTTTCCTAATGTACTTTCTGTCTGCAAAGTAATGCCTCTCCACAGAGACAGTGTCTCTCCCTGTGCCTCAAACAAACGACGTGTGTGTGCTGTAGGTGATAGGGGAACAGCGTGCTGCGACAGCTAGGGAATCCAGAAAAGGTGATAGCCTCTAGGTCTAGGTGTTGGGATTTCCTGGAAGAACTTGGGGAATATAAAAAAAAAAAAAAAATCTGCCTTTTTCATGCAAAAATCAAAATTGGAGCTCTTGGGTGACTAAATCTCATTTGCCTCCTGTGGCGGCTCAGCAAGTCAAATGTCTGTTGCACAAGGCAAGTCTGAATGGAAGCCACCTGCAGAATCGCATTTCTTTTATGGATCACAAATGGAACTTCCACCGTGTATTTATTTGTACCTAGCTCACTGTGTTTGTTCTTAAGTTAAATAACTTGGTTTATTTTGTTTGGTTAATTTTCCCCCTTACTCCCAAGTCCTCGATGTATTTGAAAAGAGTAAGCATCATCTCTGAAGGTTTATCGTGTGGGCTAGGCAAACCAGTTCTTTTAGTCTGCTTAAAAGAAGGTCTTTCTGAATATCATCCCCTTCTTCCGTACTTCTTCTAATCTATATTTGAGCATGGGTGGTTAAACTTAAAACAGTTATTTTTAGATTAAATGTTAGAGACTTTCTTCTCTCATGATGTATCCTGAAACTGTAATCATCTTTTTTTCACAGTGTCGTTACAGTGATGGATCATAGTCATTTAGGAACAGAGAAGTCCTGGAGGCTACCAGTTACAAGAAGTTTTCAAATTATGACCCTGTTTCCAACACTGCCACCAACTTATAAAAATTACTGATGTGAATCACAACACCCTTAACCTTTCATCTCCTGCCGTTTTACTTAATTTCTATTACTGCAGCTGTAAGGCATACTCTAGGGGATGATCTGAATCTCTACTGTGCTGATGGTTGTCTTCCAGCCGTTACCTACTGTGTGCTCCCACTCTCTTTGTGCAAGAAAGTCACAGAAAAATTAAGCCACATCAGCTCTGCTTTGGATAAGTTAGCTGACTGTGTCATGTTAGCCATAAACTATCATTCGATAAACCCGTGTTCATGGTGTGCCGTTATCAATTCATCTTTCCTTGAAAGTTTAGTACCATTTTGTAGCCCTTTTAATCTACTCTGCTCAGTTAAATCTTTCCAGATTTCTTGAGTATAGGTTAAGTACACTTGCTGATTTTGATGTGTGCAGCTTTCCAGTTTTTAGCTTGTATTTTTAATGTAACACCTGCACACCGTAAGTTTCAAAATAAGTAGCTGTATTCTCCATTCATTGCAAGCTCTGTGTTAGACTTATGTGCTGCTAAAGATGTAATTAGTCCCTTTAGAATTGGACTATTTCTCTATACTACTTTCTTGGGCAGTTTTCAGTAATTTTCAAGCTCCATCAATAATCAAGTCCGTAAGTTCTCTGGCATAAGTAATTGGTTCCCTTAGGTTTTCAAAACTTTCACTTCTGTAATAGAAACTTATTAACCGATCTATTTTCATCTATCTTTCTATTAATGCAAAGTGGGACAGTCTGCATTCTACCCAAAGGCTTTTTTTACTAGTAGATTATCTATAATCTCATCACTGCTCAATAAAGCAGTCTAAAATTCATTTGGTTGCTTGGGTGGAAAATACTGGTTGTCATTGAGAGATATGTGGCTCATATCATTAATATCAAATGTTTGACCATGTTTAATTTCACAGAGGCACAACTCCAGATTGTATTTATTTCTCTGCTGTTACGAGAAGATCACTGCTTATAGCCAAGCTTGATTTTCAGAGCATATGTCATAGCCTAGAGCATCTTCCCTTCTTAACAATTTTTTTAAATTCATTTATTTATTTTAGTGCCACTCCCAAAATTATGTTGGTCTTTGTTATGGGTCTGTGTGGTGCGGTTTTCCTTGGTGGCAGGGGAGGGGGGCTGCAGAGGCGGCCCCTTTAAGAAGCTGCTTGGAAGAATTTGCTGCCCCAAAATGTCGGACGCGCGCGCCAAAATGT
>VYZV01023849.1:0-14559 GCA_013401275.1 Pandion haliaetus
ATTTGTCCAACTAACCTTTTTACAAGTTCCTGCCTGTCTTTTGGAGCTATCTTTTCTAAGGAGTTTTCTATTCTACAACTGTACTCCACCTAATGATCTCAGTTATAGCAGGTTTGATACATGTAACATTTATAGGGTTTCTGTAACAGCCTAGGATATGGCCTGGATATAAATAGGATGCAAAATGTGTAAATAGGACTCGGCAACAATTAGAAGTAATGCTAATTCTTGCCTTTGTTTAATTTTGTTCATTTTTAAGTATACTAAGAAATGCAGTGGCACCAGAAGTGATCTGCTTGATGATGGCTAAGTTTTCTTAATTGTGTTTGTTTAGGAATGAATATTCCTTTAACTGTCATGCTTCCCAGTCTTGCATTGAATTCCTGAATGTGCTTGTAATTCCTTAGTTCTGAATCAGACTTGGGAAGGACATGTTGCTTTAAATACTTGATGCATTTGCTAATGACCCAGTTGTAATGTACTAATGCCTGTACTGCTTCTTCCTGACACACAGAGCTTAAAGTGTGGTAATGCTGAGGTGAGATGATTCAGCCTCTTGACTGTAAGATTCAACTGCCAAATTAGGAAATCGGCTTAAGCCATGCTATTCTTAAAGATTACATACTTTGACCTATGGTAGCAAGGCCTGATCGTTTGTTTTGCTCCTACTGAACTTACATTAGCAGTCTTTGAGGCTAAGATAACTTTCACGGTCACCTTTTTTACATAAAGCTTTCCTTGAACAAGTGCACTAAATTGATAACAAAAATTCACTCTTCAACAGTATGCTGTACAACAGCCTTTTTGACTTCTAAAGGAAGGTGAATTCAATGGCCTAAATGCCCAACTTCAGCCCTTAATTACATCACTGAACTTCCACTATTTTGCTGGGGAAATTTTTGCTACTGAGAGTTCGATTAAATTGGAATTGCATCTTCTGTTTGCATAGCTTAGGAGGTAACTAGTACCCACTTGCCTAGCCAAAGGTACTTTCAATGAGCTGAGTTGCCCTTTGTGAATATCTGTTAACATAGCAGCAAATACTAGGTTATCTTTGCTCATAATCAGTTTGTTTCTGTATGATAAACAATATAATTTTGAGGAGTGCTTTGGGGACCCAAGGATGCTGTGCAGCAGTTTTTCCTCTATCAAAGTACAGTAGTTGCCAGTGAGAATAGACAGGTATCTACATCCAGGTATTCTTCGTTAACTCCTATTTATATTATGCAAACTCCTTAAATCACTGCCCCACTGTTCTCTGCCCTAGTCATGTAGTGAAGGAGATTGCTCTGAAGATGTTAATTTAAGAAACCTTAGAAGAGTGGTCAAACATCCAAAAACATTAGAATAAACCAGAGAAATCCTGGCTTCCCCCCAACCCCTACTCCCCTCGAACTAAAGGATTGTTTTTTCCTTGTTTTTTCCTCTGTTGTTTTGCAAGGCAAGTTGTTCGTTGAGACAGCTCAGAAGGTAATTTTAAAATGTCCAAATTTACTGTTAACAGCTAATGCTTCCCTTTAAGCATCAAAATATAGTGAAGTATAAATACATCTGGAGTAGAGAGTTTATGAATTTCTAGGTAGTAGTCAGGGCATTTCATGGGTAAGAGTAGCACAGAAAAACGTTGTGGAGCAAGTGGATTATGAAGACAGGCGCAATTACAACAGTATGATAATAAAGTCCAGTAGGTAGGGCAGGTTGAATAATGAAAAATCTAAAATTGAGGACAAAGCTTTCTAGTATGGTTTGTCTGACCTAAGAGAGGGTAAATGGAGGAATTCAGAAGGGGTACTATAAAGTCAGAGCTAGACAGGGATGTAGCATTAGCTGTTGTGTTTTGATGAGCTTCCAATGGGACAAGATTTCAGAACTATAAGCCTTAAATTAAGAGCCTTCCCAGGTTGTGTGATAAATTTAGGTCACAAACATTGTAATGTAAGTTAGGAGATTCTTGGATTTATTCAGTTGCTGGGAGTAAGGTTTTGCATTTGGTGTGTTCGCATTCTGTTTACGCACCTGTCAGTATGTGTTATTTATAAATATGTGTGTTATAGTTCTGCTATTTAAATATAGCCTTCAGTTAAAATAGGATTTAGGTGTCTCATTCCCTTAATTCCCAGCCTCTTTTGTAAGGGTCCCACCTCAGATACAAAGCATAGAGTAATAGCATACAATTTTACTATAATACGCTGTGTTGGAAATTATACTGGAATATATCTTTTTAGAAATTATTTGCTTTATTAGACCTACTGAAGATTCATATACACGGAGTGTACACACACTCATATGTGTATGTATTACATATGTTCAGATTTTGTTTTAAAGATGCAGCACAAAGCTTCAACTGCTATCACTAATTTTAGTGGACTAGCGTCAAATATTTTCCATTAAAATTTTCCGAACAGTTTCTGAACTGTTTAGAAAACTTAGGAGGAATTAAGTATTTCACTGAAAGAACAACCATATAGGAAGAAAACAGAGATGAGCGCGCATTAAATCTTGCCCTTTTTGAAATGCAGTTTTTGAAAATGTGTGTGGTGGATAAATAATACTTGGGGATCAAGAATTCTGTAATCCAATATTTGACTGGGAAGGTCAGTTAGAATTCACAAAATTTAAAAATTTATGTGAACAAATTAAAAAATAGATAATTTTGGTATGTTATAAAAGTTTATGGGAAAATTGACATGGTAAGAAATGTTCTGTGTATATTTCAGAAAAAGTTCTCCAGTGGTTTTTGTTTGTTTTTTCTTCATATGTCATATATTTACTTCATTACCTCTTAGGTCTCGAATGTTTTGTTTTGTTTTGTTTTTCAAGTCCTTGGATAAAGTTGTAATGGAAATGAGCACATGTGAAGAGCCACGTGCCCCTAATGGACCGTCTCCTATAGCAACTGCATCCGGACAGAGGTCAGTGATGATACTTACATGTAATTCATTTAAAAAAGTTTAAATTACTCATTTTGAATTAATATAAAACAGTTAAATCCCCTGCAAATTTTCAGAAGTATATAGGGTTGCAGCTTGCCATTTCCTTCTCTCCAAAATTTTATTACTTGTAGGTGGAGTTACATACGTGTAGTGATAATGGAACTTTCCAGACACAAGCCTGGAAAGAACATCTCAATTATGTATGGAGCTTCCTAGGCATTTTTCATGTGGGTGCAACTACTGCATCAAAAATTTGATAATTGATTAACTGATACTAAGTTTTTTGAAAATTAAAGATATTTTGCCTTCAACCTATTTGGAAAATATATATAATACCACAGCAGGTTTTTAAAAAAATTTTATTTTTCCATTGTTTGGTCCAAAAAACAGTATTAAGGGCTATTTGTTAGTGTGGTGTTTTAAAGTTCTATTTCCTTTATTGTATCAGCCAAATCTTACTGAAAGATTTCATGCACAGTATATAGCCCAAAAGGCAAGTAATTTGGTGGGACAATATAGCGCTGCATCAGTGATTTCCACCCCCCACTTCTGCAGTCATTTCCTTTTTATGGACCCAAAGCATTTTTCAGTGGGCATAGGGACCCACATGCAGAGAAGCAAATTTGATGAAACAATTGCTTTTCTTATTTTAACTTTTGCCTAATATGTAGAAGTAGTCCATGGGCCTCTCTGTCTCCTAGGGTACAGCTTGAAAATCATTGCCATAGAGATTCTGTGTAGGATGAAAGTTATAAAAAGGAAAAGGAATGACAAACCACATAGAATGTACTTTTAAAACAAACAGGAAAAAAAAAAAGCAAAATATTTTAGATGTTAAAAGATGATTTAAAATACAATTTTCCATTCATTAATCTAAAACATTCAGAATGCATAAGATTTTTACTAAAAAATTAATTGCAACTGCTTTATCTTTTTTAATATTAGAATGCATTTGATAGAGAAATGTAACCACCATTTAGGGTGTCTTTTCTTTTATAGAATGAAACAAAGCAAATGCTTTATACTATTTTGCATATATGAAAGGTATTAGTTTTAATGGGTAGAATAAGTTTGCTTATAGAGATAAATACTAACCAGATTAGAATTGTCAAATAATTGATTTGACATGAATTACTCCTTATGTATACATAAAGAAGAGTAGGATTTATATGTAATGCTGTAGACTGTTATTCTTATGTATGTGTAATACATATTTTATTTTTTTATATATTTTTATATNAATTGTTCTAATTCATGGAGATTGTTCTTGGTCCAAAATAAGTTCTTTAATGACTATTTTGAGATGAGGATCTTAGGGTGGAAATTACTGTAAACTAGATCAAGTTTATTTAACAAAAATTCATAACTGGAGCATACATTAAGAACTTATTTTATGGCTTGTTTCATGTTGTATTTCAGTTGTTTAATAAGTTTAATTTTGTGCCCTTCCATTAGGTGTGTATTTAATATGTTGGCATTTCATTTTTTAGTGAATATGGCTTTGCTGAAAAAGTGGTAGAAGGCATTTCAGTTTCTGTGAACTCCATTATAATAAGGATTGGCGCAAAAGCCTTCAATGCCTCGTTTGAACTTTCCCAGCTGAGAATATATAGTGTAAATGCAAACTGGGAACATGCTGACCTCAGATTTACCAGAATACAAGAAGCTCAACGTGGAGAGGTAAATACTGTCTTTTGCTGACTTTTTTTCCTTGTTTTTGTAGTAAAGGAGGAGGAAGTTGAATTGCAACCTTATACACTCTAGGAAACATGCCCTTACTGGCAATGGAGATATTCTGTGCCCAGTAATTTCAGCTGTCTTCTGGAAACATGAGGATGTAAGAATGGTAGATGTGAGTTAGATCAAATGTCATGTATCTAGCAGTGCCAAAATGGATGCTTAGGGAAGAGCAAAGACCAGGGCAAGCATATGTACTGTTCCCTTCTTATGTTCTCCAAGCTTGTGATCATTTTAAAATGCAAACTGGACCAGACTTGAAGAGTACCGAAAAAAAAGGAACGGTATGTTAAGTGTGGAAGGATAAAGCATTGTGCTGGGGGTTTTTATTATTTTTAAAGCTTTAACTGGTTATTTATTTGCTTGTGAGGGTTTGCCTAATAAGGTTTTTTTTTTTCTTTAAGCAGTTTTAACTGAATTTTAATCAAGTTCCTATGCAAGAATTAAATATTTTTCTTGGAATAACTAAATCTTACGTACACAAACAAGTAATAGCAGTAAAGTGCATACTTTTCTATTGTATGGGGGAATTTAACATGGAAGTCCTGGATTGGTGTACACCATTCTTTTGCTTTCTTCCATGTAACCAAAGTAAAATGCATACTGAGTGCAAGGCTGATTCTAAATATTGTATGGTGTATTGAGAAAGCCTTATTTTAGCATTCACTTGGCCTTGGATAAATAGGTGTGTCGTGGTTCGGTTTCAGCCCGGCCGGTAACAAAGCACCATGAAGCTGCTCGCTCACTCCCCACCCCCGCCCCTGGCCACGTTGGGATGAGGAGAAAATCCAAAGGCAGGCTCATGGGTTGAGATAAGACCTGGGAGGAATCACTCGCCACTTAAGGTCACGGGCAAAAGACAGGCTCAACTTGGCGAAGAAACAAAATCAATTTAATTGACTACAAATCAAAACAAAAATAAAACACAAGGGTATTAGGAAGGGAAACCAAACATCAGAACACCTCCCCCCACCCCTCCCGCCTTCCCGGCTCAGTTCCACTCCCGATGCTTTCTATCTCTTCCCCCCAGCGGCGCAGGAGAACAGGGGATGGGGGTTGAGTCAGCTCNCTGCTCTGCAGTCTCACACTGCTCCAGTGCGGTTTTTACCATGGAGTTACCGCCATCTTCGGGAGCCTCCGCTCCACCATGGACCTCCCTGGGCTGCAGGGGGACAGCCTGCCTTCTCCCCACGGGCTGCAGGGCCATCAGCCTCCTCAGGCGCCCCTCCTCCCCCTCCTTCTTCACTGACTCCAGTATCGGCAGAGATGTTCCTCTCACGTTCCAACCCCCACACTGCTGGTTCCCCTTCTTCAATCTGTTCTCCCAGAGGCGCTTTCACTGTCACTGATGGGCTCGGCCTGGGCCAGAGGCAGGTCTGACTCTTTGGAGCCGGGGGAGCTTCCAGCAGCTTCTTACAGGAGCCACCTCTGCAGCCCCCTCCCCTACCACCAAAGAAAACCACGCCACACAAACCCATAACAAGGTGTTTCAAATTTTGCCTGTGTTTGCCCATTTAAAGACAATTATTCTGGAACAGACAGAGTTTACTCTGAGTTAAGGAGTCTGGTAGATTGCTTTTTATGTAATGAAATAAACCCCAAGAGAATGCTAGGTAAAAATACCACAAAAATAATAAGTTGAAAACTATTTTTCTGATAGTTTGGAGCTTATCTGTATGCTAATGCTCATGTGTTACTGAAGCCTAATGAGGAAGAATTAGTTTGGCTAGATGGAATTTTGTATTGCCGTATTTTTTGATTTTGTGCTTTTGGGGAAAAATTTGAAGAGTCACCCCATACACAAGAGAGCTTTCCATGGGGAGTGTTCCTTTTAGTGCAATGAATTCTGGAAACACAAATTTCTAGAAACTATAGTGAATGATGTGTTAGCAGTAAATTGCATGAAAAGTTGAAAAAACAAAAGCAACAGTATACTTTAAAGGTAACTTGTGCAAAACTACACTTTAGGGGAGTAAGCTTTTAGCTTTGCACTGTAGCTACACTCTTAACGTAATAAGGAATCTCCTTAGAATTTTTTTAGAAGCTTCTATTCATTCTGCAACTTCTGGATGAGGAGGGTAGGTACTCTGCTTTTTGGCAAGTAGTGTTTTTCAGGCTGCTTTGCACTGTGCCTTTCCATCTTGCTCAATTATTGTGTGTGCCAAACACATTGAGTCTGTTTTACTTAAGTCTCTGCTTATGTTTGCAGGCCATAGGCTGTGCAGTTTTCAGATTGGTAAGAGAACAACAGCTGAAAAATAGCACACACCCCAAACTCTTCACTCTTCCACTTTCCCTTCAGAGAGTAATGTAGGAAGGAGTTTTAGGGAAACTAGTATTAACGTTTTTTCCTCTTGATGTCCTGTTCATTTGATGTTCTCCGTGATGTTGCTGTTGGACAATCACTCATTTTCCCATATTTGATTTTCAATATCCAGCTATACTTGCTGCTCTCATATCATTATTCTAACATTTGCTTGCTGTGTCTTCTAGAAATCCATGTAACGGATTCAAAGCTTATGGGGTCTATATGGCATACAATGTGCTCAATGTGTAACTTTCTCTTTTAATAGAAATAAAACACTCCAAAAACCTCCCATCCTGTATCTTTGCTTCCCTCCCCACTCTTTTCCTATATACTAGGATTTAGCATTTTGAAACAAAACTACACAATCTTCTTTTTTTTTCTTCTACCAAAAGCAACCTAGTATGCAGTGATTGTGACCTTTATTTTCTTCTGAATATTTTAAATGCTGCTTGTTACCTCTGCATGCTTGGAACTAGCTTAACATTTCAGTGACATTCTGGAGGTAGAGAGGAGGATCAGGGCTTTACTTCCTGAGTCCTGTAAGTGGAATAACAAATGACTTGTATTTGTTCGGTTCATATGGCTCTGCATGAAGGATATGTCTAAGTGTGTGTGTGTGTTTGTATATGTACAGATATATACATACACATGCATGTGCTTAGCTGCAAGTAAACTGTTGTGTTGCATAAAGGTGTTTTTTTTTCTCTCTCTTTAAAGATTTTGACTTTTAAAGAAATCAACTGGCAGATGATCAGAATAGAAGCAGATGCAATCCAGAGTTCTAAGCATGAAATCATGAGTGCTCCAGTTCGACTGATTACTAACCAATCAAAAATTAGGGTCACACTTAAAAGAAGGGTAAACTTGAAAACTTTTAAATCTTTTATTTTATGAATTCATTTTTAACTCGTGTTCTTAATGCATATGTGCACATAGTAAAGGTTTTAAATTTAGGCCGTATATAACGTAGAATTCCTTGAACTAAATTTTTAATAACATAATCGGTAAAACTGTAGAGTTTACAAGAATTATTGCAGGCAGAATTTGAAGGTGAAGACATTGCACAGGTCCTACTAATGAAATCATTTGATCTGCTGAGTTTTGTTTATGGTGATGCATGTTGTCTTATCTCTCTAGATTCAGGCAATATTTACATTACTTGCATTTAGAGAAACGTATCAGTTTAATATCCAATACATGCCAAACAAATAAAAAGTGAGGCATAAATATACTATATCTTAGGTACTTTTTAGTTAATGAGGGGTTTACAATTTAAAATAAAAAATCTGTTATTTATATGGAAGAAATCTGCTTTTTTGGGCGGTGTGGTTTTGCATTCAACTTTTTTCTTATAGTTGGTATAAGAAATGTAAGTATTTAATGGGTCCGTTTGACTTGTTTACATTTTTATTCTACAGTTAAAGGACTGTAATGTAGTGGCATCAAAACTCGTTCTGATTCTGGATGATTTGCTATGGGTTTTGACTGATTCGCAATTGAAAGCTATGGTGCAGTATGCCAAATCTCTTAGTGAAGCCATAGAGAAATCAACAGAACAGAGAAAAAGCTTGGCTTCTGAAACAGCACAGGTATGACAATTGTCTCACTATATCATTATCAGGTGTTCTAAAATACAACACAGTGTGGTTTGTTGTGTTAATTTATTTTGGAGAATGTTCAGTTACTCATTCAGCCGTATATCTTAAATTACATTGGGAATGAATCACAGTAGTATAAGATAGACTTTATTTTGCAAGGTTTTGTGTATTGATGTTAATTGCAGGAAAGAAAAAAAATGTATTTATCCATGTACAGAGTATTTAGACTTCTGTATTTACTTAACAGTTGATTAACTGTTTAGTGAATTTGCTCTCCAAATATTTTCTGGTTATGAATAAAAAAAAATATAATTAAGACACACTATAGTAGCCTTAATGTGTGGATAGACATGCTTACTATAATGATTTAAAGTGCTTGTCCAGTTTGTTTACTAGAATATTAGGTTTTATCATGCAGCTTTTCATCATGCAGCTCTCTTGTTGGAATATATAGTGAAAAATAATTCTACTTTTAATGTATTTGCGCTGGCATAGATGTGATATTGATGCTGCATGCGAGATAGTCTTACATAAATCTTGGTGGTCTTTCAGCACATACAGAAGACTAGACCAGCTGCACTTTGTGAGTGTTTGGGGGAAGAGACCTTTTCTTGCCTGTGAAGAAGTAGCACAAATACAGTGATAAAAGATTGTCCTATAAAAATAAAACATAATTTTTTACTAAGGCTGATTGAGTAAAGTAATTTGTATAGAATCTCTTACAATAAAGCTAGTGTACTGTAATGGAGAGTTCAGTTCCTGTGGTGGCGCTGATGACTTATGACCTGATTCGATGGTTTAGCTACAGCAACCTAATGGCTAGCTCTTACTGAGCTGGGAGGTCCTGATTCTTAAATTCCCTGTACTTGAATCTCACCAGTTCCTTAGTGCTGGCACTGGCTCACGCTTGACCCTATTGTGAAGTAGTTTGGGGAACTAAATTAGCAGAAATGAGCCCAACGAAAAATTGATAGTTTTCTGCTGGTTTAGGTCCCTGAACAGCTTGTGATGAAAGCTAGAAAAATACCAGTGTTGCAAGTGACAGGGCTGTAAAGAAGTGTGGGGGAAGAGGAGAACGGGGGATGCGCTGGCATTGCCTCTGTGACACCTAGGCATTAGCTCAACTTAGCATTATTCTAAAACAGCACACTTAGAAATCTCAGTAATGATCCAAGATGAATGCATGTGATGCAGATTTTTCCTTATTTCAAAGGCCTGTTTTGAGTAAGTAAAAGGATATTTATGGTTGAAAGGAAGGATAAACTTTATAAGTTGACATGACTAAATATTTTTTTCAGAGCTCTGCCCCTGCACCCAGCTCTCAGCAGGTGAAAGCACACCAGACAACAGCAGCGCCTGATCAAAATGATGCAATAGTAAAATTGTTTAATGATTTTGATGTTAAAGAAACTTCTCATCACTTAGTAATTTCTCATTTGGACCTACATATATGTGATGATATCCATGCTAAAGAAAAAGGTAACTTTTTTTTTTTAAGTAACATACCTGTGAACCATAATCATCTTTATTGGGGAATATGATAATGTTAATTGAGAGTCTGTCATTATTTTAGAGGAGTGTTCAGAATTGTCTTCAGTGTCTGTAGACACATTTAAAATTGGCTAGATGCCTCTATTAGGACAACATTTCATTATTAAATGTAATTATTTTAGAATAAACGCAATAAAACTTAAGAGTGCTAGTAGCTTCAGTGCTTTTCCTGTCTTCTAGAAACTGGTTTCATCCAGTCTGATTGTTACTGCTGTTTTTTTCTTCTATATTATAAGTTAACTGGGTTGTGAAGAATGCAGTGGCAACATTACTGTGGCTCAAAAGGGTCACTGTACAATCTGCTTCTGTAATACTCTTATAAAATACAGACTAATAAAAGAGCAGTACTCTTTTTGTTACTAATTTAGAGAATTTGGTATGCTCTAAATGGAACAAGTGTTCTGTGGCTTTATAATTTTGTGTGTAATACTTGTACTTTGGGTTTTGTGTGGTTTTTGGTTTTTTTGGCTTTTTTTTTTTTTCAATGAAAGGTTATTGCATATAGCCATATTTAGAATCAGAAAACAAGAAGACAAATGACACTTCTTCCATGCCTTTTAAGAGTGATCAGAAGAGAATGACATATCTGTGTATATCCAAGGAGCTGGCTAGTGACTGAAAAATTTGGAGGCATACAAGGTCTGCTGAAGAAAAGAGTATGAAAAACTTAGGTTTTAGTGAATGTATTTCCTTGATTAGGGGAGAATCTTGCAGAACAGCAGAGCATAAGGTTCACTGGCTAGAGACATATTTCCTTGCATGTAGCGTATCTAGTGCGGTCAGGATTTATCATTCTTAGTGAGATCTCCTTATTGGTCCTTTATTTTTGGCCATGAAGTTTAAATTTAGCAGTGGAAAAAGCAGAGCAGAGGAGTCTGAGAAGACCTCTTCACTGCAATAGTGTTTGTCAAATAAAAAAAATTATTTTTACAGTATTCTTGAAAGTAAATGTTGACTTTGAATGACTGATCACAGTCATATTATATTCAGTGTGAAAAGTTTTGTTTCAGAAAAACTGCAGTAATAGGTGTTCAAAGAGTTGTCTTTACTTTTTAATAACATTTAAAGCAATATGCAATTTGTTAGTAGTGACCAAGTACAGAACACAGGAGTTCTAAAAGCTGATCTTTAGAAACCAGTGAAGACTACCTGAATGAAAATTTTGAGGGAAGATAATGAGGTTGTAAGGAGAGCCAGGAGAGGGGAGGAAGAAGTAGCTGTTTAAGGGAATGCAGCAACAGAAGAACATACTAAATACAATGTCTGCAGAGCTGAGCGTTGTTTTATTTTACAGACTCAAATAGACGTGTTACAGGAGGGGCAATGCAGCTTTCCTTCAGCTATTTAACAGTGGACTATTATCCATTTCACAAAGCAGGTATGAAAATGAGCATTTTGTGAATTACTTGTGAATTAATATCTTGCTTGAATACTAAAAGAATTGTGTGTGTATATGTATACAGCTTGGATAATAACATTCTAAGCATTTGAAATGCACACCTCTTTATTGCCATCTATATGCAAAAAAACCCAACAAAAGCAACAACCTGGGAACCAATTATTTTCTGTGAATGAGCTATTTTACACCAAACACTTTTCCTTTTCACTGATCTGTTTGGTCAACAAAACAGTGTTTACACATTTCTGACATTAAAAGAATTGTGTGTTGACAGAGGAAGGCAGTATGGCAGATTGAGAATTCAGTACATGGATATTTGCAAGAGTCAATCTGTTAGAGTTTTTTTTTTTTTCCATGTAGAAGTCTATTTTATGTCCATTTCCAAACAATTTGTTGGTTTTTCTTTTGCTAAACAAGAATCCCAGTGTGTAGAGGTTCAATTGTATACCTTTTTTTAAAGGAATTGTTATATAATATCCACAGATATTAGAAATTTCCAAAGAAGCATTTCTTACAAATCATTTCTAGTAAATGGGTTTTTCAGAAACGTAAAAAATTTAGGACACACAAAATACATTTGTTGTTGAATTTGAGATCAAAGGTAATCCAGTATGGTGGAGGTGCTTTTAGTTGGTGAGGAGGGTTGGTTGTGTTTTGCTTTGCTTTTTACTAACACAGAGCAGCCATTTTGCAGTGATTATTCACATACATTAAAGATTGAATTTGCCGTAGCTTGCCTTATGTCCTTCTTGTCACTCATGGTTGCAGATGGAATCCTGTAATGTCAATCTATTTCATTCATAAGTAGCAAGTACAGTTTTTGCACCTTAAAAAAATAAAATTTAGCATAGGTCAAATAAACATACACAGCCACAGAAAAGAATATGCTTAAGAAAAACAGTATTCTTTACTTTCTATAGATTGTCCTAATATGGTTTGAAATTCGTGATAGTGGTTTCCTGTCCTATAAAAGTGGGACCTTAAGTTACAGAGGTTTAACACATGCCTGTCTTGTGACCCAGCTATGTTTTTCATTTACTGTCACTTCTGATTTCTACTATGTCAAAGTGAGGGTCTCATCTATCTATGATTTCTGTGAGCTCTCCTCAGAGAAAATGTGGAGAAACAGGGATATAAATAGATTGTATCTTTTGGAAGGATTCTTAGCTAGATTGAACCATGCACTGTGGGCTCTTGGATGGGCATGTTGGAGCTCACTGAGAATGCTTTTAGGTAATGGCTACATGGGACGTAACTCCCACTACATGAAACCAGAGATGGAAAAGATCATCTGCAGAGCAAAGGTGGTGCCTCTAAAGGTAGTGTTCTCCTGCGGTCTTAAATGGTTTTCTGTACAAATATATTTAAGTAACAGAAATCTAGGTCTCACTGATAAGGTATGACAAAAAAACTGCCAAAGGTGGTGGTGTATGATCCAATAGGGTGGATGTGTGGAGGGGGAGGGAATATGCCAGAAAGTTTCTTTTTCCACTTTAAGAGGTCATAATTTTTTTTTTTAAGAGGTCACCGTTTTAGAAGAGTGTAGCAATTCTATGGGCAAACTATCATCACAGAGAGGAGAGTCCCTTTACTCAAAGTAAAAGTAGCACATATTAATCTTGAAAGTTCAAAGGGAGTTCTCTAGCCATGTAGGTATCATGCCTCTATATACTGCTGTATCAGGCTATCACCTGATATGCAGAGCATTCCTACCCTGAAGTTGAGGCTCTGCAATATTGCATACTGAAGGACAACACAAAATTAATAGCCTATAATAGTGGGGAAGGAGGAAACAGCTATATTCTTCTGTGACTGTTACCAGACTGTTTTCTGATTTTGTAGCTCTCTGGCCTATGAAATATTTAGAAATAGCTCTTTTGGTATCATCTTCTTGGAAATTGCTATTAAACCTTCAGGAAAAAGCCCTCAACAGTTAATTATTTTGCAGATTGGGTTCTTGGGGTGGGGGGTGGTGGTGGTGGTGTCTGTTTTTGTAACAGACCCCACCTAGAAAGACTCTGAAGGGAGTCTGAGGTATAATTGCTGTAGGGTAAATTTCTAACACATGGAAAATCAAGCCTTCCAACAATATCCTTTCATAGTACGTAACAAAAATGAAGCAGGTTGTGTGTCCATTGACTGTGATAACCCTAACATAAGCCAGACTTATTGGATATTGTAAACCTGTCTGTATCCATCGCTTTACTAGTCCTCCCAGACCTGCCCGCACAGAAGCTTTTTATCCAGACCCATTATCTGTGCAGTGGATGCGTTGCTGGATGATGATCAGAGAAAGCTGCTGCTTTGCCATTATGTAGGACATTTTGCAGCACAGGAATTTCTTGAACAAGCTGGTATGTTGAGACAATATGAGAAATTGGAAAGCATTTTCTTCCTGGACAACCAGCAATAAATTCAGATGGTAGCAATGTCAGTGCCAGCTCTGCTAAAATATTGTTCTTGTTACGATCTGGCCTGCTCTTCACTTCACAGATAAATGTGGCAATGGTGTCTCCTTTTATAGAATCATAGAATAGTTGAGGATAGAAGGCATCTCTGGAGGTTGTCTAGTCCAACCCCTCTGATTAAAGTGGTGTCAATTAAAGTTAGCTTCCCAGGATTGTGTCCAGTTAGGTTTTGAATAGCTCCAAGGGTGGAGACTCTACAGCTTCCCTGGGCAGCCTAGTCCAGTGTTAACCACCCCCATGGTAGAAAAGCTTTTTTTTTTTTTTTTTTTTTTTAAATATTTCAATGAAATTTCTCTGCCTCCCTCATCTTTACTCCCCCCATCAGTCATTTATATGCATTGATGAGATCCCTCTGAGCCTTCTCTTCAGGCTAAATGATCCCAGCTATCTCAGCCTTCCCTTGAAAGGTGTTCCAGCCCCTTAAGTATCTGTTTTGGTTTCAGGTCAGCTCAGTTGGTAATGAAGCACCACAAAGCCGCTCACTCACCCCCCACCCCTGCACCTGGCCATGTTGGGATGAGGAGAAAATACAAAGGCAGGCTTGTGGGTCGAGACAAGGACTGGG
>VYZV01023850.1:15935-39747 GCA_013401275.1 Pandion haliaetus
CGAGCATCTGTGTGGTGCTTAATTGCCAGGTGGAGTTAAACCATGACACAACCTTTTAAGACTTGAGGCAAACCTCTCACAGGAATGTTTTAGTCCATTCCTAGGCAACCTCACTAGTCTGTTTCATTACCCACTGATATTGCTCCTCAAAATATTTTTCCATCGCTCTTTTTTAACAACAAACAGTGATTCTAAGCTCTGAAATAAAGGTGGTATAATAAAAAATATAAATTCCTGCATTTGTAAAAATAAAGATTCAAAATTCAAAATAAAAACAGCATTCAATTTTCTTACAAGTAATTTTTTAAGTAAGTGCAGCATGTGACCTTGAATAATATTATAAGTTATAGCAATTTTTCAAACTAGAACCAAAATTTATACATAGTTATATTGACAGGCTGGTATTAATTATGAGGTTATTGGAGTAAAGGTCATTTGGTTATAATTTTGTCTGCTATGTTTTGGACAAGTGTGTTGAAAAAAGAAAAGATATACAAATATTATACAGAATGACAAAACATCCAGGGGGTTGGAACTGCATAGAAAGTTTAGAAAAACTAGTTTCTTCTCAAGAAGAAAACAGTATGTTAATCAGGCATGACTGAATAATTTTGTAGGGAACCATGGGTGTGAATGATTAAAAAAGAGAAAACGGAAACATCAGGCTAACAAAGACAGAGGCTTTTAAACACAATAAAATTGATGTAAAAGACAGAAAAAGAAAATATAAATCTTGATATTAAGTAGGTAAACAAAAGTCATTATATAATGCAATAAGCTAACACTTTTCCCATGTTTTCAAATTGGTTTTCCAGATCTGGAGATCTAGATCTTAGCCTTTAGAACCCTTGAGAAAATAGAATTGAAGTTTTTATAATCTGTTTGAGGAGATTTCAAATTATAGTTTTTCTTTCCCATGGCAGAAATAACACGTTAGTTTTCTAAGTTACCAGACATAATAAAACAAAGTGAGATAAGAAAATGTTCCTCAAGTCACGTTTACCTTTGTTTGGGAAGTGCAGAAACTGCATTTGAAACAGTGGGAATGTCAAAATATAATGAGTAAACCAAGAAGCATATATGGGCACAATGAAGAAACTTCAGGAATACTTTACAGCTATATAGGATTTTGAAACACCATTGTTGTCAAATGTCCCAGCTATATACATGATACTATAATGTATTTTTGTCTGATTAAAAATAAAATAGAGTAGAATACAAAATGCAGAAGAAAAAAACCTAAAAAACCCCACATGATTTTAACATACTTCTAAGTTAAATAAAAAAAAATCATACATTGCTTTCTTACAAATTATTCTTATAACACGTAGACCATAGAGATACTCTATCCCTATTCCCATCCCATTTGTGATTCCCTATTGATGACCTGCTGGTGTCTGAATCAAGTAGTAATCTCACAAGCAAATCAAAATAGCAAGCTTTGAATTTTTAACTTTACAATCCATAAAGCTTTGAAAAACAACAAATATCATCATTTGAAATCAACTCTGAACCAACTGCTGTGTTTACTGCAGCTGGCCTTTAGGAGGTAAAGCAGAAATTGTGGGGTTTTACTATTTATTTAATATTTTGTCCTGATATTACTGTTCTTTATTACAATAGGGAAATATAAAAGTTATTTGTGGAAAAACATATAAATATACAAATACATACATGTATGCAAAAAATGTGGTGTTGTGGTTTCGGTTTCAGCCCAGCCGGTAACAAAGCACCACAAAGCCGCTCGCTCACTCCCCACCCCCTCCCCTGGCCACGTTGGGATGAGGAGAAAATACAAAGGCAGGCTCGTGGGTCGAGACAAGGACTGGGAGGGATCACTCCCCACTTATGGTCATGGGCAAAAGACAGGCTTAACTTGGGGAAGAAACAAAATCCTTTTAATTTACTACCAATCAAATAAAACCCAAGGATATTAGGAAGGAAAACCAAACATCAGAACACCTCCCCCCACCCCTCCCGCCTTCCCGGCTCAGCTCCATTCCCGGTGCTTTCTACCTCCTCCCCCCAGCGGTGCAGGGGAACAGGGGATGGTGGCTTGGGGTCAGCTCGCCACACATTGTCGTTGCCGCTCCTTTCCTCAGGGGGAAGATTCCTCACTCGTCCCCTGCTCCACCGTGGGGTCCCTCCCACGGGAGACAGTCCTTCACCAACTTCTCCAACGTGGGTCCTTTCCGCGGGCTGCAGTTCCTCACAAACTTCCCTGGCGCGGGTCCTTTCCGCGGGCTGCTCTCCAGTCACACACTGCTCCAGCGCGATTTTTCCCATGGAGTCACGGCCATCTTGGGGGGGGTCTCTGCTCCACCGTTCACCCCCATGGGCTGCAGGGGGACAGCCTGCCATCTCAGCAGGCCATCAGCCTCCTCAGGTGCCCCTCCTCCCCCTCCTTCTTCACTGACCTTGGTATCTGCAGAGGGGTTCCTCTCACATTCCAACCTCCACACACTGCCGGTTCCCCTTCTTAAATATGTTCTCCCAGAGGCGCCACCACTGTCACTGGCTGGGTCGGCCTGGGCCAGAGGCAGGTCTAACTTGGAGCTGGGGAAGCTTCTAGCAGCTTCTCACAGGAGCCACATCTGCAGCCCCACTACCCTCCCCCACTACCAAAGAAAACCACACCGCACAAACCCATAGCATGTGTGTATAAGTATCTATCACTCTGTCTCCTTAAATAATTTGTGACAACAAATACTGAAAGATATTTTCTCAGTGGAAACTGAAGAATTGAGGGAATAGTGCTTAATTCTTCTTTCAGATATATCCAGGCTTCAACTGTAGTCGTGTTCATGTAATGAATGGCACAGTTTGGCATATATAATTTGAGCCTCAAAGCTATGCCTTAGATGGCAACATTTTCTGATATAACTTTTTAAAGTAACAATAATGAGCAACTATTTCTCTATAACAGCCATATATTTCACACTGGCATTGTAATATGTTTGTGATTGGTTTAGTCCCCTGATGTAACACTTCATTTGACTAATTCACTCTCAACTACCATCCAGATAGGTTCATCTTAAGCTAATCTATTGATCTTTTGAATAAAAAGCACTACTGATGATATTGCTCAGATTCCCATATGCAGCATTCTAATGTTGAAGTTCTGAATCTAAGTTTATATCATATCTAACGTGGATTTGCATTGATTATTTTTCAAGAGGAGACAAAAAGAGCTTAGCTTCAAAAGACTAGAAAAAGAAGACAGAGTGGGGATATGATTACTTGCTATAAATAAACTAGGGGGTGAACACTGGGGAAAGAAAAAACTAATTAAGACAAGGGGCAATGTTGGCACAAAAGCACATGGGTATGAAACTCTCATGAATAAAATTAGATTTGAAATTAGATGAAAGTTTCTAACCATTAGAAGACTAAGATTAAGGACCACCCTTTCAATTAAAGTAACAGAGGAAAAAAAGTCTCACTAGTTTTAATATGGAGTTAAGGGAGAGAAACTCTGCCTAGTTGCCTGAAATAGCAGAATCCTAAATCCAATGTCCAAGTAAGTTTCTCCTAGTTATGTCTGTAAATTCTCTTGGTTTATACATCAATACTCACTCAGTTCATCAGTTGGTAATAGTTTCAAAGGATACATCATACCTCCCTTTAAAGTTAGTCAGTCAACTAAAGCTGGCTCTTAGAAAAGGAATTTCATGTAGACCCCACATAAAGTGCAGGTTCATTTCTGGTTTTCTTGATATCATAAACACAATGGCAACTGAATTCAGTACTGCAGGCTAAGCCTGAAAACCTGATTGACTTCCACCAAAGTAACACAATCTTACATTTTTTAAGAAAGGATGAATCCAACAGGATTACAAGAAAGCTGAATAAAAGTTCAAGTTTCATGTCCTGTATTTGTGCTGATCAACACCCTGAAATATTACTGTTATAGTAGTATTAAAATAACTAGAATACTTTCATTTCTTTTTTTGTTTTTCTTTTTTTAATAGGCAGAGTCATCCTTTCAGTGTTAATGAACATCTGAAATTTAATTTAGACACAAATGACTTATAGATATGTGTTTGGCACACATACACTATGTGTTTGTGATTCTTAGAAAGGAGGGCAACAATAGTATTGAAAGGGTGTATTGTACAACTTCCAGAAATCAACAGCAAGAAGAATGGATGGAAAGACAAAAAATATCAGAAATATTTGGAAATTTATAAGCATCTCTGGTACTATTCTTGTTATTGTAAAGCTATATTTTGTTCTGCTGAAGTTTAATGCAGATCAGTAAAGCCTACATTTGACAGTATTGATTGAAGTTCCGCTCTCTAGCAGAACTCTTGAACATGGACCAGAGCTGGATAAATAAATCAATCACCATATAGGTCATACTTTTAATTAGCTGACATTATGTAGATTTATACTTCTTTCTATGACCATTTTCATTATAAAGTTTTATTAATAAATATATTTACTATAACTCATTTATGTACCTTCTCCAAATTCAGTGACATTTTTGGAAAAATTCCCACTGTTTTTCAGAACAGGCCTTGCAAGACCAGAGTTTTGAACATGTATGGGAACGGAATCTTAAACAAGTTACCCGCAAGTGTTCACATCATATCCATCTACACAAGACACTTCATCCAACCAATCAGCAAAAGTAATAGGAAGGATGCTATTTAATCAACCATAATTAAATAGGGCAGTTCACATTTAGATTGCAGTCTTGAAATCATGAGCCACAGATAGCACTTTTAAAGAGTGCTTGCCAGTTTGTATTCCTTGAAAAAATAAACCCCTGCACTTTCTTTCATAGGCCTCTTTCTGTTGTGCTGGTAAGATCTGTATGTCTCTTCATAGAACAGATCATGCTTATACTGAAGAACAGAACTTCAAAAGGTGGATCACACAGCCCGTAATTGAGTAAGGCCCACCAAAAGCAATGCTTACTAGTCTTGGTCAAAGCAGTTGCTATATACTCGAGATTATGCCATAAGAAGCTCACACCCCCACAAGAACTTTTTAATTATAATGCCATTAAAAAGTATGACTCAGGCAAAAGTAAAAAACTAAACAGAGACTTAATGATTTTTCAGATCTCTATTTATCACCAACACTGGAATTTGCTTTTTTTTTCTACCATGCAATGACAGCTAGAGTAGCTTTTTCTAGCTTTCAGGCCTTCTGCAAATTATAGGCATTGACATTTCTCTCCAAACCCCATTTAGAAGTCTTTTTTCTGTGATGTAAGAGGTCACAGAGTAGCACCAGGTTTTTTAAATACTGTTTTTTTTAAAAATTCTGAACAGAAAAATATCCACAAAGTCATCATTAATACTGTGTGGGAAGAAGATGCAAAACATAAGAGACAAAACAATCTGAACTCCATTTCCAAATAGATCAGCGTGTCACAGAGACCAAGAAAAATGAAACAAGATCCCAGCTGGGAAAACTTGTAATTGCAACCAGCCAGAACATTGAAACTGAGATAGTAAAACCACTAACAAGGGGAAAAGAAAATTTAAGAGACAAATAAAGGAAGTATTCTCATATGTACGACATGAGCTCCAGTAAATATGAAAATGTTCATCAGCAGCAGAACGTTATACTGGCATGAAGAAAACATAAACCTGATTATTACAATGGCAAGTAAAATAGACACTATGTAACACAACAGAAATCTGTTTTGGTTTGGTTTGGTTGTTTTTTTTTAAAAAAGAAGGAAAGACACTAGAACAAAATTAAGGGGGGAAATGTAAATCAACATACAAAAATGCCCAAAGCAACCTGTTACTAGAATCCCACCCTCAGCAAATGCAATCAAGACTAATGGTAACATTATCACTACAGAAGAACTCATATTGCTCCAGGGATTCCATCAATGTGCCTATCTATCCCTCAGCATGTGTGGCATTAGGATAATGCAGTCTAAAAAATAATACTCATTAAAACATAATTAAAAGAAGGTTATGCTGTAAATTCATTTCTGAACAAGGACTAGTTCGTATCCTAATACTTTTTATATATTCACCCAGCCAAATGAATGCTGCACACTCTGACATTAATTTCCCGTGTACCATTGCAGTTGTTTGTTATTACTATTAATTTATGCTTGTGCTAAAGCTATACAAATAAAATGTTCATGAGAACTCTAGAACTATGTTGGTTACACTTCACTCCTGAAAAAAATCAGGATGTATTTTCTCAACAAGGTGCTCAGTCAGAGCAAAAGTTGTGTAAATTAACATTATCATTGGATGATCTTAAAAAAAGTTCAGACTTTCAGTTTAAATAACCACACTAGACTATGAATAATTACTTAAACAATCTCTCAATTATCTAGTCTGCCAAATTATGCATAGCTGGTTCAGAAACACCATGAAAGTCAATAGCTCTATTTCCTTCTTTTTTAATTAGGTGTTTATTGATTTTACAAGCATAAAAACATTGGCTCTTACATAATTCTTCCAGTTATACTGCTGAATTGCATAGTCTGGCAAGAAATAGAATCATAAAGCTTAAAGAACAATTGCAACCATTATTTCATTTTGGTCAAGTGATCATGTGGCCACTGATGGGCTGCTTCTCCTGTGATAGAAGAAACTGCCTCTCAAGCAATCCAGAACATTTCTTTTGCACTTCTAAATGTGGTAATCATGACAGAAACAATTTGTAGCAAATGTTTAGAATGGTAGAGGAAAAAGCATTATAATCAGTGGGAAACTGTATTGTCAAAACATGAGACATTTGTTGATGTAAAGGTCAGTTGAGACCAAGAAATTACACATATCGCCAGGGGAAGTGAAGAGTTTGGAACAAAATTGTGATAAGAGGGACAGAATCAGGGAAGAAGAGTCCTGGAACATAGGTGTGGATGGTGTGTTCAATAGACTGGAAGGCGAAAGAGAGACCAGCAACTAGAGAGATGACTTGGTAGTTGAAGAGACAATCAGCTGAAGACTATTTTGTGATAGGGTACTGTCCAGTGAAGAAAAATTCCTGAAAAGAAAGAAAGGTTGAAGAAAAGGAGGAGACAAATGAGCAAGCAAGAAACTTGAATGCTCTTACCCAGAGTTCTCAAACTACAAGTAAATAAATAATTTTATAGGCTGTGAGGCTGCACAGGTAAGATAGAAATTTAAACTGACTATCAGGCTTTGAATGCTCCCTACACAGTGTTTTCTGAGGTGTTAAAATCCACAGACTCACAGCCATTGTGATCTGGAAGAGCTAAAAAATGTAATGTTTACATTCAAACCAAGAACTTGTTCAAACAACAGATCCCCTTTCAGTGGAACTTAGCTCACTAAGATTTACCATGGGAAATTACTGTACCCAGTCACCAGTAACAACTTCCAAGAAATTGGTGCTGTATTTGTCTTCAGCTAAATTTTTAAAAAGCTGATTTATTAATTTTTTGCTATTCTATCCACTTTAATTCCTTTTTTTTTTTTTAATAACGTTAGACAAGGTGACCATCACCGTGGTATCTAAATACAATGTATGTGTCTTGTAACAGAGAAAAAACAATTCCTAAAAATAGATGTGGAGTTATTCAAAAAGATGACGGCTCTGAAAACCTTGTTAGGAATCTCTTGCTGTTCATTTCTATATTGCAAAAGGAGAAATAAAGACATGAAAACTATTTAAAAATATTGCTCCACAAAGTGTTAATTATCCAAACAGTCGTGACATTTTGACAAATTATAGTCAATGTCTCAAAAATTCATTAAAGAACTTTGGTGGAAAAGATGCCTCTGTAAAAACGCTGAGTTGTGTGAACAGGACAATGTGGCCAGAGGAGAGGGCCCCACAGAGGATGGGACCGCACTTCTCCAAAGCTGCAATTCCTTATCTTAAGTGACCAGGAGAAGGAGCACGGTGTATGCGCCTGGAAGAGAGGAACTTACAGAGGATGGGACTGTGCTTCTGTCTTAAGCGATCATGCTAGCAGGGAAAGAGAGGCAGCTCCCCAATGAACCTCCCACAAGCTCACTGACTGATTCCAGATAAACCCAGGAACGTGAACTGCACGTCGAGACCACCAACTAACACACTATAAAAGAAGGAAGAACGAGTGCTCGGCGCGTACCCTCCAGAACTGGATCTCTACACTGGCTGGACCAATGCTGGACCCAGGACTGGTGAAACCCTTTTCTTCTCTCTTTTCCTTTTCTTTCTGTCTTTCTTTCTCACTCTTTTCCCTCTCTCTTTTCCACAGTCCCTACACCCCATCCTCTGAAACATAAACCGTTGACCAAGTCTGAGACTAGGAGTGGATCTAGCTGTCCCTGGGCTCCTCTTTGAGAAGGAGTCCAGAAAGCAAGGGGGTCTGCTCTGAACCTCGTGATTCAACGGAAGGGATCCCCTTCTGACACAGTTTCATGTTCCTTTTTCCACTTCTTTTCCTACACCTCCCTTCTCTTTTCAAACAGTGGCTTAATGACACGATGCAAGGTTCATATTGATAAATTCACTTGTACTTGGGCAAGGTTAGCTAGGTTGAATAAATGTTGATTGTTGTTTGAACTCCCCTGGTGTCATTTCACCTTAATTCTGACAAAGGAAATCCACCAACCTGAGTCGCTCCAACTTTGGGATGCAACAACAGTGGAACATGAAGAGTTGAGATTGCTATTTCATTTCTGTTTGTCTTACAGAAATAAAAAAAATTAAATCACTTCAAATTCATCTTTGGATGAAGTGGTAGTAGGTAAGTCATACCATGAGAAGCCAAAAGTAGGTAATGGTGTCTTCATGCCGAAACACATATTATCAACACTACAATAAATAATTCAAAGGGAACAATATATGTTCACAACTGCTTAGGATTTGTTTGTATAAATATGTAGGTGATAAAACTGAATAAAAAAATATAAGAAAGTAACTTAGGTCATTACCTAAGCTGTGCAATGACAACTTTGGTGATGAGATTGTCAATTAGAATGGACCAAAGCCTACTTATTTAATATCAGTTTTCTATATAATCTACCTAATTTCTATAGTTTATCTAACAGCCTTCATAAATACAGAATTACAGATTCCGTATATATGAATTCTCATTGCTACAGATTCTCCTAAGTATCTCTCTGCTGAAGATTAATTTTCATTCTTCCAGGCACTGATGGGGCATGTTAGAGCATAACAGGAAAGGAAAACACACTGTTTCAAAGACTGTTTAGAGATTAACCCTATGCCTGATAAAGACAAAGACAAAATAAAGACAAAAGTCTTTGAGAAAGAAAAAATTGTGGCAACTTTTTTTAAGTAGTAATATGCAAAAAATAAGTTTCAGTCAATGAAAAATTTCAGTTGCAACTTTTTAACTTTTAACCATAATAACCTAACAAATTTTTATGACAAGCAACTGAAATAGGATATTAAAACTTCTCTTTGCTTAAATTGGAGTTCTCAAATTAATCCTTTTCCTGAAATAAAAACTTAATCTTTTTTCTATAGTTAAAAGACTTTTGAAACATGTGTGTGTGTCTGTGTATGTTTTTATGTTCCAGGTGACTCACATAACTGTTGATTTCTGAAAGATGGGAGCTGAAATGTTTACCAGGATAATATTCCAGTGCTTTCTTTGCTTCCAGAAAAATTTGTTGCATTTTGTTTTTAAATTATTTAAGATTTTCCTGGTTATTTCACCACCTCATAAACCAGCCTCTTAACCCCAGACAATAATGAAAAAGTAGCTTTTTCTGGCCCCCGTAATAACTAGCTCTCCAGAGGACTCTGTGCACTACCTCATCCAAGAGGTATTGCTGCTGCAATGATGATTTGAAGCAGGGGAGCTCTAAATAATGGATTAATATAAGAAGCAAAAAAAAAAAAGCATCTTTCTGTTAGACTTGTGCTTTCCCCATATTGTTTTGGAGCTCGACGCTGTCCTTTGAATGTCTTTCAAAACTATAGTGGAGGAGTATTTCTTCATCAGATATCCATATTGCTGATGGTGATTTAGGACCAACTCAGAAGTTCAGTGAAAGTATTCTGTGTCAGCCTAACTCTGAAATGATACTGTTTGACTGTTTATAATGATAAAAATGCTTATTCACTTGCGTGTTCTGCATCTCTATATCCTGTGGTGATGATTCATTAAGATCCACAGCAAAAAGAAAGTAAAAACTATCCATGAAAAAAACTCCCACTTAAGGTATTAAAAACTATCCATAAAAATGACAGGAATGTTACAATTTCCCTTGTCTTGGGGAATAATAAAAATGGACTTCAGACAAATAAACAGTGATTTGGAAAATCTGCAGTGTAAATTGAGAGACTTGAAAAGTGTGAATTTATTTCTTGTATGTGTTAATATTTCTATAAGCACTGCCTAAATAAATGCATTTTATGTATGTTACAGATGCTAGTTTTATAGTATATATGTGTTTTATTATTCTAATAAAATAATAAAGAAAAATATTTGGAGGCTATGTGCAGTGCCAGCTGTAGGGAAAAGCAGTGATACCAGTGATGCAAGATTATATGTTAGTGGTAACTTAAATATTGAGGTTCTTGTGTTTCCTTCCATGATATGGCTGGCACTAGCTTCTAACCTAATTGAATCAAGGCACAGAGTGCTAGTTCCCCATTCAAAATTGTGTTTAAGATAAATAAACATTCCTGCCTTTTCACTCCATTAAAAACACATTGCATTTTGTAATACTAGATACTGATGCTAAGTCTCTCCAAGAAGGCCATTATGTGAATTTTGAGGCTATATAAAATATAGTCTTGGTGGAACAAAAATAACATTTTATGCAGATGTTAGCACTTTGTTTTCCTTGTGCGTGCGTGGGTGTGTATACACACATGTGTAAGTGACTTGGTAGATGTAGACAAAATTTTGTATTTTTTTTCAATGAGAGCAGACAACAAATCAGTGGTATTGCAGTGTGTGCTGCCTGTGGCTATTTACAAGGAAACCTACCAGCCCTCAATAATGTGAAAATCTTCTTGAGAGGAGCAGTGCCATAGCAGTCACTGAACCAGAGAAATTCAATTTGCCTACTGTAAAGTCTGTTTTGTCTGTCACAGATACTAATTCAATCCAAAATTACTTACTAGATTCAGCCACACTAGTAAGGGAAGGGTGTCCAGTCCCTGACAGGAGAGCGGGGATAGGAACAGCTTAAAGCACTCAGTGTTGTTACTCTATCCAGAGACTAGATGGTCTTTTCCTCAGGAAGGGTTTGGAGTTCATGTTCCAAGACTCTCAATTCCAGCAGTTTTTCCCCTCACACTTGGAGATCGTCTGAATACTGTAAAAACAGCATACCATACCCTCAAAGTTATTTTTGGTGCTTAAACTGACTTTCTGTTGATATACAAGAAGGAAGAGGATAAATGAAGAAGAAAATTAGACATAATAATGTGTAGGTGTGGAGTGAGACGTTTTGCTCCATTCAGCAGGGCTAAATTTGCAGACAAAAATAAACAAGTGAACTGCAGTATGTGCATATGTTTTGAATAGTGTTCTGGGAGAAGTCTGACAGATATATAATGATAATAAACATAACCTTTGGACCTTTTTTTCCCCTCCACAGTATGGAGGCAAAAAAAATCAGTTCCTGATTTTTGAGCTGACTCTTCACCTAAATAGCCAAGTATAAAGATCTCTGTTGTTCTTCAATGGCAGTCAAGATCAGGTAAAATAAATACTGACATGAGTTTCTTCCAAAACTTAGGTTCAATTTAAATGGTTGTTTCTCTGTCCCCCTCCTCATCAGGACAGGGTGGAGAAAATAAGAAAATAAGCTTGTGGGCTGAAATAAGGACAGGGAGATCACTCACCAATTACTGTCACAGCCAAAACAGACTCAGTTTGGGGTAAATTAAATAATTTATTGCCAATTATAATAGAGTAGGATCATGAGAAACAAAGACAAAACTAAACCATCTCCCCACCACACCCCACTTCTTCCCAGACTCAACTTCACGCCTTCATTCTCAACTCCTCTACCTCCTGCCCTCCACAAGAGCAGTGCAGGGGATGGGGTATTCCCCATAACAGCTCCTCTCTGCTGCTCCTTCCTCCTCACACTGTTCACCTGCTCCACCATGGGTCCTTCCCATGGGCTGCAGTCCTTCAGGATAAACCTGCTCCAGCATGGGCTCTCCATGGGCTGCAGTTCCTTCAGGAAATATACACCTGCTCTGGCATGGAGTCCTGCAAGGTCTGAAATGTGGTATCTGCTCCACTGTGATTGTCTCCGTGGGCAGCAAATAGCTCCTCTAACAACATCTCACCCATGGGCTTCAGGGAAATCTCTGCTCTGGTGCCTGGAGCACCTCCTGCCCTCATTTGCCTCTCACCTTGGTGCTCACAGGATTGTTTCCCACACTTTTTTCCTTACTCCTCACTGCCTGTGCACTATTTTGCCCTTTTAAATCTGCTTTTACAGGGGTACCACCATCTTGACTGATGGGCTCGTCCGTGTCCTGTGGTGGGTTCACTGCAGCTGGCTGTGTCCACCATGGGGCAGCTCCTGGCTCCCCCGCTGCTGCCAGCACCTTGACACCTACCCCCAATGCAGATATAATCCAGTGTTTGGATGCAAAATCATAAGTGGACCTACATTCACTGGAAGTTGGGCTCTGCTGTCTTTGACAAGTTCCCAAATCAGAAAGAACATTCAAGAAAAGCTGATCTGAATTCCAAGTTCATAAAAAAAAAAAAAAAAAAAAAATTAAACCAGGCAAATTAGGATCACAGAGAAAACACTTTACAGAATATTTTCAACCTTGGTGCAACTAGAGGATCTTCTGAGAAAGTATGCTCCCCTGTGACTGCAGCCAGATTTCTGCGTCAGAGTAGCTGGAACCACTTTGTGTGAGTCTAATCCTGACTTCAATGAGAGGGTGAAGCTCCCACCCTCAGCTGGGATGTCACTCACATGGAAGATCACTTTTAAGCTTTGAACCTGCAGTGATTCACTACTGCAAGAGCTTATTTTGCTGTTTAAATCAGCTCATACTGTTTTTCATCCTATGCGGATGAGATATCTAACAACACAGCATCACCTGTCAGTCTTCAATTTAACCCCAAATATATGTTTCAGGCAGCTATTTTATTGAAGAAAAATTAATTTAACATATAGACAAAAATAATTTTTCCTAGTGTAACTGAATGAGTGGAACAATATTGAATTGCAGAGTTATTCTAGAATCTGTGGTCTTTGTATTACTGTGCTCATATTTTGAAAATACACGTAGTTTTGGTTTTGTGGTTTTAATGCATTTGTTATACAGTAATTCACCCATTAGCCTTTCCGATTTGTTATCAAAATGGCTTTGGGATTTCAGGGGCTCCTAGACCCCATGCTAAAGTTGCACAATTAAATACATAAAACACATTTCTTGCTACAATCTTGCTGGTCACTGCCCTCTTCCACTTAACCTTAAAATGTGTTCATAGTGACTCTTTTGAAAAACGCCTTGATATCTTTTTATGCATTAAAGCACTTTATGCTTTACCATTTCAGAAAGGTCAACTAAGATTAGGGTACAGACCTATTTTTCTTGTTTTTCTCTTTTGGCATTTTACATTATTTATTTTATTGTTCCTTTGTGGTTCTGTGTATTTTATTTGGTCACATTTTTTTGTCTTTTTTATTGTCTTTTTCTAGTAAACACAATCTCACTACAGTGGAATTAGGCCAAGTTTACCCTATGCTAGAAATTGTCTTCAAAATATATATTTTTTAGAAATGAACATACTTTGCTAATGTTATGATGAATACTTGAGCTGGTCTTAGCCATAAACATCAGAATGTTGTCACAACAAATGCACTTAGCAAGGAGATATCAGTCTTTCTATATATTCTTCCTTTGATGATGGAAAAAATCTACATTTCCCAATAACAGCTTCCAATGTCTTCTTTTCTGTGAATATTTTTAAGTGTGAAAGGAAAAAAATAATGACTTTCTAAAATGCCCATAATTCTTGATACTGTATATTCCCTTTTGGCTTAATGTACAGGTTTAATGGCAGAGAATGTGATATACAGCCTTGGGTAACAATGAATTTCAGCCTGAAATACTGCTATTCTTTCTGTACTCATAAAGTATAACTCTTGGGGAATGGGAAAGATGGGCGAGTCATGATACGAATTTGTAGGAAAGAATGCTATCAAAGAGAAGACTGTTTATGACACTAGGATTTTAATTGCTAAGATCACTGCATACATGTATCATGCTATCAAACTTTACAGCAAACGAGAGAATGTTGAAACCTTTTTTTAAACTAGAACTTAAAAGATGAATCTTCAGATGTTTGCCAAATACGCTATTGCAATAGATCAAAAAAAAATTTGGTGGCATATTCTAGAGCTGATGTTAGTTGAGACATTGACAACCCAGCTGAAAAAGAACATTCTTAGAATGCCATGAAAATAGAAAAGCATCCTGCTTTCTGAAATGGTCATATTGCCTTATATGGGACCTTATCTGAGGTTTCCTATCCCCCTTGAGACCTCATCTAGGCTGAGGTTTGAACTAAGCAGTGAATTAACTTTCAGGTAGTAAAAGGAAGAGAGAGCTGAAGCCTTCTTCACCTAGTGTGATTAAAGGAGTTTTAGGAAAACATTTCCCTGAGACTGAAAAGAGTTTGAAGAAAACAAAAAGAACAGACAAAAGCAGTTCGTCACATGAAAAATAAATAACATCAGTGTGGGAGTAAGCAAAACTGTTCCAGCAAATAGTAAATATAAAAAAGACAGTTTGAAAGTTCAGGAATTTAGGAACTTGGTCAAATACTTTCAATGGAAAAAAAGAACAAGCACAGGAAAAAAGTGAAACATTTTAAAGACTGTAAAGATTAAGTACATTAGTATAAAATATTATGTTCAGTTTATATATATACATGTATCTATGTATATATCCATAATCTGAACATTATAAGTGGATTTATAAGAAAGGTGGAGAGAGACTTTTTACCAAGCCCTGTAGTGACAAGACAATTAAACTGAATTAGGGTAGATGTAGACTGAACACAAGGAAGAATTTTTTTATGATGTGAGTGGTGAGACACTGGAACAGGTTGCCCAGAGAAGTTGTAGATGCCTCATCATTTGAAATTTTCAAGGCCAGGTTGGATGGGGCTTTGAGCAACCTGCAAGTACCTAACCTTTTATTTTGACAATTTCTAAAAGAAAAAATTTCTTTCTACTTTTCAAGGTGGTGGTCTGGTTTGGGGATTGTTGTGGGGGTTTTGTATTATTATTTAAACACTTATCAAAGTACTGTTTAGTAATTAAAGTAATATGAAAACTTACTACTTGAGCTAAAATTTTCAGGTGAACAGCATTTGAGAGAGGGTGTGACAGTACACCCCCACACCGGTTCCCAACAGGAAAAGAAATTTCTCCAGGCAGGGAGGAGAGGAAAAAAACCCCGAACCCTAGAGGCCGCAGGTTGAAAATTGAACTGACCAATCGAGATGTGCCAGGTACACTGAAGTGACCTTTTGGCCAATAGGGATTAAAATGACCACAGGTCATATTCGACAAGGGTATAAATGGGGTCCCAATGGAGGACTTTTTGAGAAACCGGTCCTCCTTGGAGCAGCAGGTTTGTAGTCAGGGACTCTCCCCTTGGGTCAGGATGCCACCCTAGGTAACTCCTGCAAGTTGAGAGCCCTCGTCTTTTAGGTGAGTGATATGTGCATTTTGAGTCATCATTGCTAAACTTTAAGAGTTCTTATGTCAATTGTGTAGTACTAATTCCCTTGGTATCATTGAGCCTGTGGTTTACAAATGTTATTAAAGTTCTAACTAACTTTACTGAAGAATAAATCTGAGTTTTAAACACCCATTGGATTTGATTATGTCTGCCTCTGTAACAGGGGAGTAGCAGGTGAAATTATGACAGAAAAGAAAGAAAAACCTATTTCAGTTCAACCTAACTCAGGTTTAAGCACTGAAACAGAATTCTATTATTCACCTATATTTATGTTGAAGAAAAATCTTCTTGCAATATCATCAGCACATTGCAGAAATACTTACTTGTGTCCTCAAAGTAGGGCTAATGGACCTGGAGAGAGTACTATGCTTACAAAGCTAAAGCGTGAGCCTGGTTCTTTGGCATGAATTCAGGAATCTGTATAAAAACACTGAAGGTCACAAACTGCTGATAGCACAGTGAGATCCTGATATCATAGTTACTGATTATAGTTGTGACATCCTAAATGATGTTTCACTACTTTAGGGTTTATTTCATTGTATCTTGCATTAGCTGGCACTAATTTCAAATTTTTGAGGACTATTGACAGAATATCCTTCTCCTATTGAGAAAAAAAAAAAAGGTGTCTTTTCTTGCATCGAAGTACTATTTTGTCTAGCTCACCCCTACATTCTCATTTACATATTGTTTCAGAGAGATTAGAATGAAAGATATTGTAAAGAGACAGCTAGGCTCTTTTAACATTATATTCATTGCACAATATAATTAATAAGCAAAGTAATTCAGCCCAGTTTTAGCTGAAATGGAAACGAATCAAGAGTATCAGGGAATATGTTTGGATAGGCTCTTGTTTTTTCCAAACTATTTTTTCTAATATTCTCCCATGTGTGTATTTCACAATAAAGAGGATTTTTGATTTTTAGCTGTTCTTCATATTTGAGAGGTTTTACGGTATTCCAAAAGAAAATTAAGGACTATTCGATTTATATCTTCTTTTAATAACATTTTACAGTGTGGAGAATTTACAGATGTAATTCCTATTATCACTACACGTGTAAATTTACCACTTGTCAGCAGGCAGACTCTTATGTGTCAACTTCTACAGTCCTTTGTTTTTGCCTGGTTTTATCATAGATTTTATGATATCATCCTTAGCCATCTGATTACATTTGTTTTGGAGATTGTCAATGTGTATTGCACCACTGTCAAACAACTGGTCTCAAATCAACCATTTAACCAAACTACATTTTTGGTTTCAAAATGCATCTGCATTTTGAAATTAAAATCCTTCTTTCTGCACTTATTACAATGAACTGGAATAAACACCTAAAAAAGATTTTTAAAGAGTTGAACATTCCTCCCTGGCTGTTTTTATTTGGCTTCATTTGCTGGCAGCTCAAGCAAGAACAGAACAAACAAAATTCCCTGACATTCCATTCATGAACTACTTTCCAGAGGGATAAGATGTTGTCCCTGCTGAAGTGCATCCTGTCTGATGTTCCACTGACCTGAGGCTACACTGAAACCAGCCTTTGTCCAGCCATGTGTAAATTCTTCTCATAAAAAGTGGTGTTATAAATGCAGGATGTCACCATCTGATTGTGTAATAGGGTTTCAGCACAGCAATATGGTTTTCTCCTTCCCTTCCTGCCTTTCTTTCACATGTAACATCATTTTTTACCATCTTTTTTATAGCCTGTATCAGAAAACCTTGATCAGAAATTCACTGTAACCTAAGGGAGACAGCAGCCTAAAAATTTACTCTGATTCCTCTTTGCTGTAATCATAATTTATCTCCCACCTAAATTATTGGTGTTTTTTAATACATAGTCTCATATATTAACACAAGTCTCATATAACAGTGTGCTCTGATCTCACCCCTTTCCTTGTCTTTTTGGAGTGCAATCTCTGGTAACCAGCATGTTCCATTAACATCAAAATTGAGAGTATTTGAGTTGCCTTCTTTCTCAAGTGACACCTTCATTGACAGAAAGAGGGAAAGCTGTAAGTAGTGGTAGTAGGTTCTCCTGGTAACAGTTAAGAATGTAATATGACTTTGCATTTGATGGAGGGTTATTTGCTTGCCTTGTGGACTAGGGACTGTCAACCATTTAAAGCACCTCTAACTAGATAGAATGCATTAAGGACAGTGTAGAGAAACTAGTTCTTTTTCCTTGCCTTTCCCCAGACCTAATGAATGATGACTTCAGCTCTTCAGCCTTTGAGAGAAAGAAAGAAAAAAAAAGAAAAAAAAGAAAAAAGAATGGCAGATTCCCTGAGGTAAACCCACTTTTTCTGTTTGTTTTTGAAGTTGCCCACAAAATCTGAGCACAAGGACTTGCCAACAAACTGTAACCCAAGGGTCACTTCAAGGCCAGCTTAGTTATGGAAAGCAACCTTCTCCTTCTCAAAAAAAACCCAAAACAAAGAAATGTAAGGGTAAAGGAATGGAAAGGGGTGTGCAAGGAAGGTGTAAGTTGTTAGTCACCTGTGCTTCGAACAGACACACTGAAGCTGATACTTCAAGAAGAAAAGATTCTCTTTTCCATCCAATGCACACCATATTGTTTAATGCTGCTAAGTGTATTAAAAGGCATTATTCTGGATCATCTCAGAACTGAAGTCCAAGCTAATACTTTTTTAATTATGTGGATTAGCCATAAAGTTTTGACACAATATAGATAATGGTACTTGACTTCTTTGTGTTTCCCTTAGTATCTCGTGGCAGGTGTTACATAAAGGCATCCCTACTTGAAATGTGGTAAAATAAAAGATACACCATAAATACCAATAATCATTATAATAATTTTATATGTTAAAAAGCCATATATTGACTGTTTCTTTTCTATGCTGTGCTATGCTGTGCTATGCTATGCTATGCTATTCAGGCCCCCATAGTTCTGTAATTTTGCTGGTGTCTTGTAATAGATAGTGATAATATAATAGGTATGCCTTACACATAAAATAAGTGGTTTTAATTATTTTTCAATTCTTTTCCTTGGTTTCACCCACGAGAAAGAGAGTTCTCTGAGCTTTTCAATCTATCATTCGTGACTTTAAGGGTGTCATGTTACCTTAGCAGTGGAGTATAACTACACATTTTACAGCATAGGACAGGATCACAGTATCTATCTAAAAAGTTTTAGGGTTTTTGCATTAATTTGGATTTTTTTGTTCTTTGCTCCATCTTGGAGAGGATGGAAGGAATAAAGAAAACTGTTCATGTAACATCAACAGAGAAAGAGGAGGGTGTGTAGAGTTTTTCTGGTTTTTAAATAAAACCTGTTTGTAGTTATGAACCTAATGGATGCAATGTTGAGGGGTTTGGTTTGAGTTTGTGGAGTTGGGGTTTTTTGGTGTTTTGGGTTTTTTTTTTTCCCTCTTTAAAAAGCTTTTACATTCCTAACTCAAGGAAAAATAAGCTGTTCTTTGGTAGCTGAAAAAGCAAAGGACCTTATAAAGTTACTTATCTTTATAAAGAAAATGGATACAAATACAGAAAAATCCTTTGTTAATGTCTCTACTTAGGTATAAGACTCTAATTTTAAAAAGGATATTTGCTATTCATAGGTTTTTCTATAAATCCTTGTCAATCCACTTAAAACATTTATTGCACTGATTCAAGTATATTTTGCACACTTCCTTCATGTCAATTTATGAAGTTTGCGTGCATTTTTGTTTGTGTGTGTATATCCTGAGTATAAAAAAGCAGCACAGGGTTGCATAACTTATAATAGTTTTGGCTTAACTAAACCAAACAGGTTATCTGGTAAGTATTTCCAATAGTTCTTATGGCACAGGCCATCTGAAACAAGACAAGCACAAACCACCTAATCTCTACTACACTGTCTAGACCCTCCAGGTACTTGGGAAAGGTAAGAGTGTCCATAGTGAACTTGATATAAGAATCCTCAATCCACCTGCCACCATTTTTAAGGGATGTCTTTCTCTGAATTAACTTCCAGCTGTGTATTATAGGGAAATGATGCATGTGGCATGTAAACTTGCCATACGTGGAAGCCAATAAACAGCTGACCTGCAGCTCCTGCCTCTCCAAGCAGGTTATTATTGAGTTACCCATTCTCTTCCTGGCTTCCCTTCCCTTATTTGGTTAAAGTCTTGGCTACCAAAGCTCACCACAGAAACCACCTGTCCCTAATAATTCAGATATTTATTTTGTGAAAGAATAGAGAAGTTACTAGTCATTTAGACTATTTATATCCAGAATGAAATAGGTGCTAATGTGTACTGAAATAATCTTCTTAAAAATGCACAATTTTTTTCCTGCAACTCTATAATCACCATCTCAGATGAGAGTTCTCTGACTGCCCTATTGGCACATATTATTTTAGATGACTTGTTGTCCTGGTTTCAGCTGGGATAGAGTTAATTGTCTTCCTAGCAGCTGGTATAGAGCTATGATTTTGAGTTAGGTATGCAAAGAATGTTGATAACACACTGATGTTTTCAGTTGTTGCTAAGTAGCGCTTAGACTAAGTCAAAGATTTTTCAGCTTCTGATTCCCAGACAGCAAGAAGGCTGGAGGGGCACAAGCAGTTGTGAGGGGACACAGCCAGGGCAGCTGACCCAAACTGGACAAAGGGGTATACCATACCATGTGACGTCATGTGCAGTATATAAACTGGGGGGAGTGGGTTCAGGGGTTCGCTGCTTGGGGACTAACTGGACATCGATCAGCGGGTGGTGAGCAATTGCACTGTGCATCATTTGTATATTCCAATGCTTTTATTATTACTGTTGTCATTTTATTACTACTGTCATTATCATTATTAGTTTCTTCTTTTCTGTTCTATTAAACCGTTCTTAATCTCAACCCACGAGTTTTAGTTCTTTTCCCGATTTTCTCCCCCATCCCACTGGGTGGATGGGAGGTGAGTGAACAGCTGTGTGGTGCTTAGCTGCTGGCTGGGGTCAAACCATGACATTTGTACTCACACTGCTTCCTTTAAGTGTCACCTGCCTCAATTATCTGCACAGTTATTAATATAATCATGGTTACTGCCCACACATTTATGAAAAACAGAGTAAGTGTGAAGAGTTTTTCCACATGCGAACAACTGAGGGTTCTTGGCTTTTGACTGCTCTCAGGGTACCACTGCTGATTACCACAACCTGCAGGGTACATAGTCCAAGCTGTGCTACAGATGTACCTCTCCCTTGTATTAGTTCAGACAAGTGCAATCCTTCTCTACCTAGGCAACCTCGAAATTGCCATGACATGAATTTTTCTTTCTCAGGTGACACACTTTTCATAAAGAAAGAACATCCGATGACAGCTGCATTGACATAGGACTGTGTAGGACCATCTGCCTCAGAAATCTTAGCTTCTCCATGTGCTATAATTCACAGCAATCATTTCTGAACTATTTTTCTGTTTGTTTGGACATTTTGAGAGTCAGGGTATTATTCATTCTGTCTCTCTCTTCCCTGTCTCCCTGACTAGTGCTAAATTATCTACTAATTTATATCATTCCTTCTTAAATCTCTAATATTGACTGCCCCCCTCAAAGCCAAAACACAACATTTGGTAGCATCAAATTCCTCCACAGCTCTGCTATCAAGTAAGCGTACAAAGTACCTAATGAGTAAAAGCAGGCAAGAATCATGGTGCCAGACACCTAGCTAAATCTTGAGTAGGAGCCTAAATGGCTTCCTTATTCCAGTATTCCAAGTGACTAACAACTAATAACTACTCCCTTAAGAGGGTTTTTAATCAGAATTTGTTTTATTCCTTAGCATATTTTTTGCTAGTTGGCTATGCATAGAGTGAATGTTATGTTTGGTTTCAGTCCACTACCATGCAGTTCCAGCCCTCAGAACTTTGGTCAAGGTTAATGTCCAGTCCAACTGAGGCATTCATTTTTATTTTCAGAAAACACTAATGTATTGAGGAAATTTAAACTTTATTAAATCTCTTCCTCTTAATTTGTTTTTAATACTGAGTCTTCCTTATGACTATGGAGGGAATTGACTGCAAGATACTTGTCTCAGAATTATCTCCAGGACTATGGAACTGAATTTTTTTTAAGCTTGTCTTTGTATCACATGAGGGCATGTATGTGCTCATATGGGATGCAGAAATGAATAGCTGGTCAGTCATCTTGAACTTCCCTGCCCATCAGCTAGCACACTCTGTTAAGAAGCAAGATGCTTAATGGGTTATTTTACCTCCCAGGAGACAACCTGGGTCAGCAGAAGTAACAGTGACTGAGGTGCTCACTCTTTCTCTTAAAAGGTAAGAGTTGAAAGACTCTGATATTCAGGTCCAGGAGCAAATCTGACAAAACTGTCAAACTCCAAGTCATGCCACTGTGGATGGAACTGAAAGTGGGACCTTTGTCCCGAGTCATACTGATCTGTGAAAACAGTGGAGAGGGCAACACTGGTACAGGTAGACCATCTGAACATTCATTTACTGCAAGGGTCTTCTGCCAGCACTTCTCAGCTTAATTTTAATATTTCATCAGTGTTTCATTTTTGCCCATTCTTGCCCTTCTGAGAAGCACTAAGAGAGATAAAGAGAGTGCAGTTGCTAAAAAAACTAATAAACTTTTAAATAAGAGGGACATTATCTAGTTCTTCAAATTCCTTTTATGTTTGAATCATTTAGACTTGAATTTTGAGGCAGATACCATTAAGTTTTTCAACAGTATGTACCATAAAGTTTGTCACTGAACTATGGGACTGTTTCTTAATAACATGACTCACAGTTTAGTCTTGGTAAACAAAATCATCAGCAATGTAAAGTTACAGCACCAAATGCAAGTTGCAGCAAAAAATCTTACCTTAGAATGGAAACTGCTACCCAAACTAAAGTAAAGAGGATAATGCTGTTAATATTTTAAAACTACTTCACCTATTGTGAAAATTCTCACTGATTTTAGAAAGCAATTCTAATATGTAAGGATGGATCCACACCATAGAAATTGAAACCTAACATTATTACAACTTGAAAAACAAGGAGTTCAATGCATTGTCAAAACAAATTATTTTTACTTGCTTTAAAAATATATGGAGGCTCCTTAAAGTATTATCATAGAGAAGTCATTATATGACTTACAGGTTCATACATCACTGCCCTTTTCTGTCAGTATGAAAAATGGGACTTTTTGTTTACTTAAAAAATTGAAATGTCATGACTCTGCTGTTGAAAAATGAGGCGGGGAAAAAGAGTGTCCTCCCATTTTTGAAAAATGTATTTTTTATTGAAGCAAAAGAGATAGGAGGAAAAAGAGATCATGTATACTCAGGGAAGCGGTCTGGTCTATATTTACACAGGAAAAAGGCTCATAAAAATGGGTGGGTCATTGAAGACAAAGTGACCAGAACCAAGTATGGAGCTGATGACAACATGAGTCAAGAATTAAGGTCTCAGACTACAGCAGACCCACCTTTGAATCCCAACAGATACATAATTAATAAAGGCACGATGAACTAAGATTCATGTTTCATGATAAAATGAGACTCCCCAGTCAGAATGCGTCTGTTAATAATAAAAAAATCCCTTCTGGAATGAGAGTTTAATAGATCTCATTCATGCTTTAAATAGTAGATCACAGTAATAAATCAGAATTATGATTTTAGGGGGTACAACTTATGAAATAGAATATATTGTTTCTGGCATTTCATTTAGTGTAAAATAATTTTTTAAATATCCTGTAATATTCATTCTTGGAGGGGGAGTGATCAAATAATCATGCAAATACTAAAGTACAGCATGCATTAATCTTTTTTTTTTTAATTTTTAAAAGCTTATGAAAAGTAATTTAGCTGTTGTGGTGGGAGGAGAGATTATTTTGACAGATTCTTAACATCTGTGGAATAATAAGGGATGACCGGGTGTGTGCATGCTTTACATATACTTTGAGGCCCAATCCTGCAGCTGTGAAACATTTGTAGCTTCTATTCCCAGACCTGTATGACTAGGTCCACTTGGATGATACTTATACAGGGTTTATTGCAAGGTAAGTTTGCTACATTGTATGGTAGTAAGCTTTAAATTTTGATAATTTTCTTTCTTTAGACAATTAACTAGTCTTCCTTTGTTTGTTATCAATTTCCCATAGAAAATGTTAGGAAACACTGGCTGTATTATAAATTTTGAGATCATAGAATCATAGAATAATTTAGGTTG
>VYZV01023851.1:27717-77041 GCA_013401275.1 Pandion haliaetus
TCTGGGTTCCAGGTTATCAATGGCAACACTTAAAAATATTCCCTGAATGGAGAAACACTTCAGTTTGAGTGGACCCAATCTTGAAAGTACTTGTACGTGCTTATTGTCACAATGGTTCAAGTAAGTAAAACGCACATCTGAATGAATGCAAGATCGGTCCATTACACTGCAGCCTGTCCCTGCTTCAATCAAATTAGTTTTGTTATTAATCAGAATAAGAAAACTTAGAACACTGTAACCTTCTCTACATTAAAGAAACAGCTGCAAAAACATTGCATAGTCTTAGGGATTTCTGGAGCCCTAACATTGCTCAGTTTCTAGTATTTAAAGCACTATCTTAACAAAAATGTGTCTGAGCGAGTCTAATGTGAATTGCTGTAATCTCCTTAACGTAGGAAAGCTTTAGATTCAAAAAGCCTCTCAATTTTTTGCAACGGTAGTTTTCATTCGTCTGTTTTAAACAAAAATAAAAGTTTGCAATATATCTGTAATATCAAATGGTAACAGCTAAAACTTTGAATTTCTGAAATGAAGTAAACCAACCCACCTGGGTACCTAATAACATACTTTTTCTGGATCCCGAGTTACAAGGCTGTAATAAAGTTATATAAATAATCCCACAATATAAACACTATTATGGGTCCTAACCATACACTGGGATTTCATATGGCCTACTAGGAGTTCCCAAGTCCCGCAGAAGTTCAGTGAAATATAGGTGGCCAGCTCCAGTGTATTTCATCCTTCATTCCTTCTTACTTCGAGATACCTAGTGAATATTTGGGAAAGCAGCATTTGAGTACGCTTTGAGACACCTTCACCGAGCCTGATTTTTCATGGGGAATGTACCTAACACTCAAAATCAGAGCTCTCCCTATGACTCAAGCTGAGTTCTCAGAGCTAAGACTTCAGAAATCTTTTTTTCCCCGACTCCTACCCTTATTAATTTTGCTGTCTGAAATACAAAACTTCATCATTGTGCTTACATGACTGTATTAAACTTATTAAGTACAATTCAGTCATTTCTAAAACTGTTTCAACTATTTCAAAGTATAGATCATCTCCCAGTAAAATACTCTAAATTTAAAGGCATACCAAAAAGCCTCTTGTGTGCATCTTCCCCACAATCTTAAAATAAAGCCAAAGCAGTGCAAGCTTAATAGGGGAGAGTCTTTCAGTCCATTCTTCCAAGCTGATGCTCCTTCTCAAAGCTTTATTTTCTTCATTTAACTAAAGGCAAAGTTTTCCATAAAAACAGCTACAGCCATTAATAAAATCAATGAGAACCTTTTTTGTTTGTGATGGAAACAGCAAGATTTAAGTGCACGAGGTGATGTACAGTTAGGCAAAATAATGCATTATCTGTTATTACCGCTCATTGGATTGCAGTAGTTCACAGAGTTTCACATACCGGTTTCTGGATGTCCATCTCGGAGAACTCGAAAAGTTTCTCTATCACATGATTTAATCCAGCACAAATTTCAGGTTCTCATCTCTGTGATCCACCGCATTCATCTTCTGGGCAAGATTGAGAACTTTTTTACCTTTTCAGGAAAATAATATGAAAATTTGGGACACTGAAGAAAATGAAACTAGGTTCACTGGTGTAGCAAAAACTATTGTTTGCATCGACTGACTTAATTTTTCTCATCCTTTTTTTTGCTGACAGGTTATTTCCTATTACATCTCAGTAAGGGTTTTGAATCATTTCATCTTCATACTTCGTACCCCACACTGCAACTATAAGAAGTAGAAACTTATAGAAGAGCTTTAGAACAATTTCTGTATACCCTTGATCAGCAATACACCCTATCTTAATTTTAATAGCGTTGTCATTTTAATGGTCAGTCAGTAATAAGCAATTACGCAGCAGTACAGAAAACACCTGACAGGAATTTATCTTCAATTACACTATCTGCTGCAGCCATAGTCACTTTTTTGTTTCCTTTTTGCAATGCTTAGCACAAGAAGGTCCTCACTTCTCACTAGAGGCCCTAGGCATTGCTGTATTGAAATAAATTGCAATGAACACTCAGTTATTGATGGTAACAGCAACGAGATATTATATCACTATTCAGTCTAGCTCAAGTGTAGGGCACCAGCCTGACCTAAGGACTGCTGTAGTCAGTGAACCTAAAGAAGTACTACTTGACATTCAGATCCTTCCTTGGGATTTTTTTGTTTTCTGTGCTCATTGAGGATGCAATGTGTGAACTATATTAACTTGTTAAAATAGCCTCGACCATTTTGAAAATACTTGAGCAAAATACAGGGCTTTTGACTCCGAATTCTGCAAACAGTGAATCAGCTCATCGATACATTCTTCACTGTTCAATCTAAAATCAGACACTTTGATGATTTTTTTTTTCTTTTTTTTTTCTGGAAGAGAAATTTTGATCCATCTTAAGTCCTAGCTTATTCACTAGACATTATGATCCCTGAATCTGACCTAAGGAATCAGATAGGCAGTAAATATTCATTGAAAGGCACTGCATGATTTTTTTTTTTTTTTTTAAATCTTAATAAATTTCCCAAGTCTAATAACACAGGTTTCTTTTCACTACACAGATCTTGCACTTTAAAGCAGTTAGTGTGGAGACATCTGTGGAATTTCAAACCTGGCACACTTTCATATCACTACAAACTGTTTCCTACCATATGAAGTAGTTGTGTAATTCCTCTGAAAAATCGTAACTTCTTTATTTCACAGTACCCGTTTCTTGTGCCCCCTCTTTCCCTCTCCCTATTTCCATATTTAACTAAACATACATTCTTCCCTGGGACCAGTCACTGGTACCACCACATTTGGTATGTTTTAAGTTGAAATATTTCCTACAAAAATGAAACCCTTTTTCTTTTCCCACTCCAATAATGTCCACTGAGAAAAAGGTTCATTACAAAAGTGGCTGAGGATTAAAAACAGACAACCAAAAAGCTCAAGTTTTAAGATGTGTCTATGTCCATTGAGATAGCAGTTCAGGAACAATTCAGCCTGAACTACAGCATCCCTGAAGACTGAATTTGTCCTTTTTCAAGGCTAATTCTCTTCATCTTGAACATTATTTGCTAAACATCATGGAAGAAAAACATAATTTTAGCTGTGGTTTGTACTTGCAGGTTGACTTTTGACGTAGGACGCTTTGACAAAAGAGAAAAGTATGGGGTAATAGAAAAGCAAGCTCCTCAGGATGTTAATCAGAATCAGTCTTCATGTTAAATATTTCCTCCCTCAGGTCCTGACAAGGTGATGGCTTTTGGAGGATTGAGGTTCTTAATATCATCTGTGTGCTGTGCCAGGTACCATGGCTTCTGTCAATCACTTGTGAGTTTGCCTTGCTTGCTGCAACATGTAACAGATGATTATTCTGTCTACTTCAGAGAAACTGGCTCAATGGGTCTTTCTGTTCCTAAGCGTATGTCATCTTCCCGAGATAATTAGATGGTACATATCCTTTCTGACCTTTTGCTTCTGCTAGCCACCATTCTTTATTGCCGCTCAGGTCAGAAAACCGAAGTATCCTAACCTTCTGGTACTCCTGAAGACTGAGTTCCTGATCATTTCTTGCTTGAAAGGCGTAAACAGCATAGAAGGTCTGAAAAAGGAGAGCCACAAAAACCAAAATCTGAATTCAGAAATGTAGCTACATCTTACCCTGTCACTGTGTATTGGTATGAATTCTGTATACAGAAAATGTGTAATAATGTATATGAACCAGTACACAACTACATGGTCTGCAATTGCTAGCCAGACTACAATGAAGGGGGCCAAAATAAAGAGTAGAATTGAAAAGATCTGGGGAATTCTGCATGGGGAGGAACAAACCAAGCTCCGAGACCTCGTCATCTTACGACACTAGTAAGGTTTTCAGCTCACGCCAAGCGCCTGTTTCTGTCACACCAAGTGGCCTGGGACTGGACGGAGAATTTTCCAGCAAGGTTTCCTCAGGGAGGATCACCTTTCCTAAAGCTCCTGTACTCAAATGTGGCACATGGGTTACTTCTGTGCCTTGCTGATCAGTGTTGCCACAGCCTTGTGGAGTGGGGTAATGCAACCGTGTGTTTCCTGTGAGACAGGACTACGATTCTCAATTTAACCGATTACCTTTTTCTACCTCGTAGCTATTTAAGAATGGCAAAGAACAGAAGATAACGAAGTCCCATGTCATACTGACAGATTAGTGCCAGTCTTTTCCAGTGTAAAAGGAAACCATTTAAATTATAAGCAGTATAATTCTAGATTTGAAATAGGAACAAGAAGAAGACAGGCACAGCGTGTATCACACTTACATGCTGATCATCCATATCCTGAAAAGCATCAGTCCCTGTGCCATTAACTGTGAGATTTTCGCAGAAGTGAAGAGATGAGCTGCTGTCACTCTTCTTGTGCCCCGGACTTCTTGTGCTGCTGTCAGTAGAGGGTCGTGAAGAGACAAAGAGGCTGATATTATCAAAATCATCATCACCGAAACTGTTTTCTGCTACGTCCTTCTGCGCTTTGGCTGGATTGTAAGGCCTCAGGAAGGAGGAATACACATACCCTTTAAGGACTAGACACCAGAATAAAAAGAGAGAAAATAATAAACAGCAAAATACTGCTAAAACCATTTCAAAACCAACCATTTTATGCAGCTGTCAGTATGACAGAGGCAAACAGATGGGGCCAGAATGAAAAGAAATCAATATCCCAAAGGGAAGCTGTTATTGGGATGTTTGTGCAGAGAACTTACTTCCTGCGTCAACAAGCCATCTGCTCGTACTTCCGAAGGGGTCCTTTTGCTCCACAACAGCCACCAGTTCTCCTTCATGTAAATCAATATCAAATTCCTGTGTGGCATTGCACTTGCGCTTAGCTTGGTATAGCAATTCTGTGCTGTACGTAGACAACAGCTTGGACCTGTGGCCTTCTGTTTGACGTGGGGATTCGAGCTGAAAAGCAAAAAAAAGTTATTCACTGGGAATAATGCTGAGGCCATTTCTAGAGCAACGTGGATGCATAAAACCCAGTGCGTGCTGCATGTGGCAACTGACCCTACATTTTTACACACAGATCAAGGAGTTACTTACACAGCTATATGTAACCAAATCTCCTTTGCATATGCAGCAAGGACCTGCCCGACTGCTGTATTAATAGATGAGCAATAAAGCTCAGCTTTTAAAGAAATGTAGGAATTTCACTAATTAAAGACCTCTTAGTCCATCCTCTGCTCTCAAAGAGATGGTGTTCTGTATGTGAACTGTCGCTTGCTTAATTGTTTTCCCATAGCAATGATCTTTGAATTCCTATGTAATATCACAAAAAAAGCATAATCCAAAAATTGGCTGTGTGCTAAGATCACATAACAATTTGCATGACAAGGCATTAGGCAAAAAAATCAGTGGTACCCAAACAGCCTGCTTTCTGCGTGAAATTACCTTGCTAAATAAGGGCAAGGTGCTATTAACTGCTGGAAGCATATTCACTCAAGAGTTTGGTTAGAAGGCAGGCAGGGAGGTGCTGTACATGAATATGATCTTGACATACCACAGAAGCAAGAGCACGTGTGCCCTACTGATATTAAAAGGAATCCTACAGCTTCCTCAGCTTCTCCTGTAAATCTGCGCTTAAGTTCTTATTTTACTGTAAACTAGACTCCTAAAAATTCTAAAAATGTCCGATAAGATTGGGAACCAGGTGGACACAGATTTCCTGGTGGATTTTCTGAATCTTCTGCTGTGGGGTTGTATGTGTGTGCATGTGTGTGTAAACGCCAGTACGCATATACACAGTTGAGGATGAGGAAAAAAAATGTCCTGAATTAGAAGACTAAGATGCACTGTAAGACTATTTAACAAAAGAGGTAATCAAAATTTACATATACAACCTTAGACTTAACATGTGCTTAAAGACCTAAGGGTAATCAGAGATAATTTCAAGTGGATTTTCAAGATAATAACATGAAAACAAAGTGAAAAATCCTCAGAAGTTACTGAATTCTGGGTCCCAGTGAAGAGACCAAGCCCAAAGCTCTAGGTGGCATAAAAACGGATTTGTTTCAAAAGTGATCAAAAGAGGATGCTTCATACACAGTTTGGATGTATGGTACTCACCGGAGAAGGGACAGGTTTCTTTTTTTCTAAGCTCAATTTTCTCTCAATAAAGGTTGCACTGCTGTTTTCTTTTACAAAATTCAGCTTGTGAACCTCCTCCATCAACTGATTCTGCACTTCACAGATGCTTGAGGAAGACAGCTGCAAACACAAAGGTGGGATAAATCTCATGAACGAAATAGTAAGGAGATTTGAGAGTGCAGATTTGGTTTAATGGGCTGGATGCTAGGAGTCAGGAAATCTGACAAGCTACTGCTATTTTCTGCAGAGCCTATAATGTGCTAAATATGAGCTGGAAAGAAAATAAAGGTCATTGCTTAATGAAAGTTTCTAATAATTGCTATTAGATTTAAAAGACATACTAATCTAAATTAAATAATTAAAAATTATTCTAAAGAATGATGCAAATGAACAGCCTTGCACTTATGCCCCCTGCTTTCAGATGCAAACGTGCATCTCGGCAGCTATCGGAGTGGTCCATGTGCTGCAAGGCTTGGAGTAGTTTACCCTACAGCTCTGTGTTTGTGCAACTGGGTGCTGCCACCAGGTTAAAAATCGTTGGGCAAGCTGAAGCTCTGCCTGTGGCACTGGATAAGTGCTTTTGGCCTGTGCCTAACCCCAAATGTATTTGCTGATGTAAACAGAAAAAAGAAAAAGAAGGCAATTTTGTAGGCAGAGCCTCACAATAAAAATGCTCGATGCAACAGCTTTCAAAACATGATATGGTCAAATTACAGGGAAGCAATTTCTTCATGCCGGAAAAGCCTTCATTTTCCCATTAAATGGTGCAGCTCTATATTTTGATCCTGACCTTGCTTTCTTAATTTTTCAGCTGCCCGTGACTATGAAGCGGTGTGTTCAAGCCCTGATGGAAAGGAATACTTCCAGAATTGCCTCACTACAACGTTTTTCCTATCTGGAGTCTTGCTCCGGTTCAGGAGAGTGGATTTGGATGTGTGGAGGGCATTGCTGCAGCTGTGTTTCTCGGGGGATTCAAGTCCTCCAGGCAAAAGTACAACAAAACTGGAACAAAACTGTAGGATTTTCACACAAACTAAGAATAATTTCTCAACTTCAATCTTCAGGTAATGAACACGGTGCCCAAAAAGAGTGGGATGGAGGAACTGATGCCCTTCTGTGTAGCTCAGACAGGTGTCTTTGGTACTTTTGGCTCCTTAAGTGAAATGATTTGAACTTTCTAAAAATGCCAGTGTAGACAAAGCTATTCCTTACTGCCTAGACGCGTCTGCAGGAGTTTCTGCAGTACATTTGGGTTTAAAAGCAACTTGCTTTTTATAGAAATTATTTCATCAGATCTCCTAACCTGCTTCTCTCCTGCAGTCATCTGTGACTCTCCAGGTCTAGCAGCAGTGGGAATGTTCATGCACTTTCTTAGAATTTCTTCTTGCTGTGTTTTCTGGGCTACTCAGGGTAGACGCTAAGAAACAAAGACTAAAATGCTATCAGCTGCCTCCTTTTTGCCTTACTGTAATGTTCTTGCTGTTACTATCACTGTAGCAGCTGGAACACCTGCATTAGGATCATTCTCGTTTGAAAAGTCCAGGCCTGACAAAACTTAAGCTCAGAACTTAACGTTTGCTGAGCTTGCAGGGAAAAAAAAAAAACCAAACCTGACTGTGCTTAGCAGAACAAATAAAATCAGTGTAGCTTGTAGGTACGTGTCCTACGTAACTCTAGCCAAATCATTACAGAAAGAAACAAGACAAAAAAAGGCAGAGCTACACCTGTTTCTAATGTACTTACTGGAACAGGCACCACCACAGCAGAATTTGATTGAAGTGCTGCAGACATAATATTCCTGAGGAGGGTGATGAAGCAATGCAGGCAGTTCAACACAATCTTTTTGGCTGCTCTGTTGAATACCTGAAGTTCTTCCACTAACTGTGCGTTTAGAGCCTCATAGTCTTTCTTTGCTAGGTCCAGCTCTTCTCCTGTTGACCTCTGAAGGTAGCTGTTGTAGTCCAACAACTTGTCGTAGCGCTTCTGGATGAGCTTCTGTGGGCCCGAAAACAAGGCCTGTAGTGCTGAGAGAGGAGTCAGAACAAGCTTGTCCAGCTGAGCCATCTGGAAAGGTATAAAACAGACCTACTTATTACTTTATTCATACAGTTCTTCATACCCAGTAGCGGGTTAAGCCTGATGGCAACCTATCAAGCAATCTGTTAATTACCCCTCACAAAGCATTGCTGTCAGAGGCAGCTTCAAGCAGGGTCTAGCATGAATTAGAATCTCCTTCATAACATTGCAAAGGAGAGGTGACAGTTTTGCAGCTTCAAGTGTGTGGCAATGGTAAAGGGTCCCTTGGAGCACGCAGCCTGCGGTACTGCCCTTAGTGTGTAACCACTGAGGAAAAACTGGGCAAGGATCGGTGAAGTGGTCCAACAAAACTGGGATTTCTCTAATTGGACGGCCCATGCTAATATACAGTCTAGAGGCAATGAGGTCTTGTTAAACAGCAGTCTTGCACTCTTGAACACTATCAAAGCTTGCTTGCCGTTTTTTTTTTTTGTTTCCTGGAAACAGCTGTAACTCAATTCCTGTTTAAGCAAACACAAACAATCACTTGATTTGATTAAATTATGTTATGCTTGTTGGTTTTATCTCTAGTAATCAACAAAATTAGACACCTGGTAAAAAAACAAAGTCTTTCTCAGACTTTTCTATTAGTCTCTAATTGTCTCAAGGGATTAATATTGCATGAAATAAAATTTATTTTTGTAAGTCACTCGTTCAAATACAGCACAGGCTTGTAGTGAGTGAAACTCATCATCATATTAAAGCTCTTGGATGTTCTGTGTGAATTAAGTTGTTGGGTTGAGTGTAAGAATAAAAGAGCAGCTGTCCCTCTACCCTCCATAACACACCACAGTTGAGGACAGATCGTTTTTAGCTCCAGAACTGCTCTCCCAAGGCCAAGATGATGTACACGGGCCAGACAGTTTCTACTTTATTTCCACCTGAAAAACTGGGCTGTGTTTAGCAAACTAATTTTTGATGCATTAAGAAAACAGTTTTTCCAAACTGCTGGACCTTATTTCTGGAAGAGAAAAGGCTATTGTGGACTTCTGCCCTAAAATTTTCCATAAAATATAATAAGAAAGGAAGGTATTCATTACTGACAAATGCACAAAGGAAAAAAAAAATTAATCTGAGCCCATTGCTGAGATCTTCATTGATAATACCCTTTCAGGAAAACATGTGAAGAAACTATGGGTTGTTCAGTGAGAACATCTACTCACCATGCAATGTCAGGACAGAAGTTTTTTTTTTAAAAAAAACTTATACATACGATAGAGAATCCTTGTAATCTTGTAAATCCAAGACACAGAAATAAGTAGAAATTAGCGTGGTTAATAACAATGTCCACAGTTAAAACAAATAAGTTTGGTTTTTTTTTAATTACATAGACCTTCAGAATAGCTGGATCAGGAGCTAATAGGAGTTACAAAATTTTTTTTCTGAAAAAAAGTTTTCTGTTTCATCTATTGTGGAATTGTTTCTGCTTGTCTTTGATGTTTCTGAATATGGGGGCACCTTCCACACTGGACACACTCACCACTACGATGATAGAGGGGTATTCTTCTGTACTTTATGCACTCATTCATTGCAAAGACATTGAAAATATCTTTCTGATTATGGAGATTAATTTTTGAGATTTTTTTTCAAATGCGGGAACTTCAAAGGAAAGGAAATACAACATCTTACTTCCCTGTCATTATCTGGAAGGATGCGGTCTGTCAAAGATCATTCTGTTTCTTGGCAAACTCTGTTTTCAGTGTTTTGGAAAGGATTGAATGGCTGTATTTTAGTCGGCACAAACCTAGGAAAGTAGAAGAAAACCTCCACCTCTGAATTTTTGCAGCTTGAGCAGCTGTTTGAAGAAGCAGCCTGCCCCATTTTGAAGACATTTTAAGTCTATCTTAGTAGAGCCAGGCATTAGAGTTCATTTGGACCCTGAAAGCAAGAGACTAGTTGAAAAACTATCACCTTTTTTTTTTTTTTTAAATTGCTTTTTAATTCCTATGGGCTATACTCAGATTTTTCATGGTTGCCCTATATGAAGGATAATAACTTACTTGAAAATGTAATAAAGCTGAGATTTTCACAGATCTATGATTCCAGGAGCTAATAGTTCACAAGCACAGCAAAGATCACAAAAGTCACTCTAAAACTGCAAGTGTTGGTAACAAAAGTAGCAAAGAAAAGATCTGCTGCTCTTGTCTGAAGCTCAGGTGAAACATGCAAATTTAGCACAAAGATTCTGGTTTAAACCCAGGAATTGAGCTTGAGAAGTTTACTTTAGCTTTTGCTTCTAGGGAAAAAACAGTGCACTTACACTGAATTTTGTCTTACTACCTGCAGAAACTCAACCAAAAAATCCACTTATCTTTCCCAATGGATTCCTAAGGTTTTTTGCTCTTTTCTGTCCTAGTCTTCCTCACATACGCCTGTTTTCTGACACATACAGATAGCTGTGTAACACTGGACATTGCATAAACTTACAAGGTCTTCACAGAGATTTGCAGTGTTGTTTTGTTTTTTCAAACAGTTGTTGACTTTGTCATCTTTGTCTTGCAAGATTTCCTGAAGCCCGATTATATTCTGTGTAGCCAGGTGTATGGAATCCTAAATGAGAAGATGGTAGGAAGATGATACTGTATTATGATCTGTTTTAATATTTTAATATACTGCATTCACTCATGCAGATACTGCAATAATACTGATGAAATCAGAAATATTTTCCATCTCTGACACTTGTGCAGTTTCCAACCATTGTGGGATTGTTTACTGTGATAATGTTTTCCTGTGTTTTCTCTATTTTCAATGTAAACTATTTAAAAGTCAAGTTGTTAATGTTCAACTGAAAAAACCTAATCAACGTCCCACTGGAAGTTAGTTACTCTTCAGCAAGAAGACACCTCAAGACCTATGCACCCTCAAAGGCCTCTTTTGGAGGAGTAAGTAGGACTACAGTGGTGTATTTCACTCACTCTGAATTTTAATCTTAATGAAGTGTGCATCCGTTTGGATAAGGAACTGTCAACACCATTCCAGGCAACAACCCTTGTCAGCTGAGCTCACTGGCCTTTCCATTTGCTGAACCGAACAAGGTGCATTTGTGATAAGCTCTGGCCAGCTGGCTGTTGATCTTACCTACCTCTCAAACAACCTTTGTGTCCGGGTTGGGCACGCTTACACTTTGAAGGGCCTCATGCCATCTACAAAGTTGGCAAGCTTTCCATGAGAGGGAAAAGTTGATAATTTACAAGCCAACCCACATCTTCGGAGGGGAGAATTAAAGCAGAGATGCTCACAGCACTTGAGCACTGTGTACATCTAATGCTAGCTCTCAACACAACCTGGCAACAGGATAAAGGAAGGAGTCCTCACATCCAAAATATGTATTTTAGGACATCTTAATTCATGTGGCTGCAACTCAGTTCTTCCATTTTTCATGAGAAGCAGTTGGTGCTCCACTGCAGCACATGTGCATGACCCATATGGCGGCTTCACACAGGGACTGAAAGTTGTAACTCTGCCACCTGGCAGCGCCTTCTTTTCTGCACTGCACCCATGGGTGGCCATAGAGCCTGTTCATGTTAGGGGAAAAAGGCAAAGTGTGGGCTTCAAAATTTCTTTGCCATGGGCTCAGTAATACAGCAGTAGCACAGCTCATTTATTTAATACTGTGATGTAGGCAGGCCTGCTTATAAATAATTTGGTGTTGCCTAACCAGTGGCAGAAATGTGTGTTAAATTGGCTATGGACGTGGTTTGTGGCACAGATTTCAAAAAGGCCTGTACCCACCTGTAGATGTTGTGAGGAGTGTGAAATGTTCTTCACACACAACTTCACAGTCTTCTCTAAACTTCGAAACAACTTTTCTTCCTTATTAAAAGTTTGATCTTTCACCTGAAATAGATGTTTGCACTGTTATTTTGGCAGCCCAGAAGAGCCTGGCTAATGAAAGAAATGTCCAGAGCGCTGCTGGAAAAATCCCAAACCTTCCCTGAATTCCTCCCTTTGAAAACAGAACAGATTGCGCCCTAATTCTCCCAAGCTCCCTCTTCAATCCAAGAAAAGTCAAAGGCACAGGATAACATGACAGAGAATTTAATTTTTAATCCTTGTGAAGAAGGCAGTTGCTTTATTACAAGCAGACCTACGTGTGCCAACAAAACTCTTCATTTTCTGTATATTTTTGCTCCGTTTGAGCAAACAATGGTGAAAACTGTAAGATATTTTTATGTCACGGCATTACTTCCCTGGGTGCTTTTTTGTGGGTGATGGGGAGATTTCCCCCAGGCAGGCTGTAGGTGGAGCTGTTACCTCTAGAGCAATGCCAGCTTTTCAGCTAGAAACCTCAGCAGCTGGAAACAGGCTTGTACTAATTTTTTTATGCTAGCTGAAAAAACCCTGAAAATAGGTTTGTTTCTGCCTACCTTTTATCTGAGGAATTTAAGAAATCTCAAGTCTCGTTTTCAGTGGTCTTGCTGTAAGGGTCACAGCGTGTTTCAGAGATGTGAATTGGGAACTTTCCTAGTCTAACTAAGCAGGAGAGAGGGCGGAATCTTTAACAGATGTATCCTGATTGTAAAATGATTCTCAAATGGTTTAAGCTAAATTAAAAAATAAAACCAAAAAAACATAAACCAGAAGCTTCTAAAGAAAAACAAAAAACCACATCTCCTCTTAATCAAATTTAATTCCCTGTTTTTCTCTGATTTTATAGCCTTTCTAGTGTCCCATTCTGAATACAAAAATTTCCACTGTACAAATTAATGAACAGAAACAATAAATGTGGGTAGTTTGCATCAGAGAAAGGGGGAAACCACTGGTAAAAAAACAAAACAGGAAAACACGGCACATACCTTGTAAAGTCACATCTAGAAACGCAAGTGACCTTATATAATCAGCCATCTCATGCAGTGAAGTGCACTGGATATCATTTTCAAGGTCAGCTGTAATTGATTTTCTTTGAGATTTAGATTTAAGCTTTCCTGAAAATGTTTATCCTGACAGGTTTTGAATTACAGCCTCAAAATTATTAAGGAGTGTTATATTTTTGGCCACCCAACACCCATCTCACTTATCACAGGGTTCTTTGCCTCTGGTAAGTTTTGACAGTGCCAGATCCTTACACATGCAGAGGCAAACCCCATGGCCTTTCCTAATAAGTATTGCTCATCTTCCTTGGTGGGTTCTGAACCTGAACGTTATGATGCGGAGCAAGATGGCCTGAACACTTTCTCAGCACTGACAATAACTATTGCCAGTCTATCCACAAAACGCTTGATCACGGGCTGAGTTTCACAAAACTACTAGCTGCTTCCTGTCTGCTGAAGATCAGAAGTTTGAGAAACTCTTAGATAAAAAAAGGAAAAGGTGGAGAACACATTACATTATTTTCTACTTCAATCACAAAGATCTTTCCTGTCTTCTGTGACGGCCACAAAAGGACTCTATAAATGATGCAGAAAAAAAGCAACACCACACACTCCATTTTCAACATGTTCTAAAAAATGTCCAGTGCAAAAGCAGAACTGAAGCTGTCAATGCAAATCTGCCGCTGGATGAGTAAGTACCTGAGGTTCTCCCCCTGTCAGTATTTTCAGATGGCTGGTCACCCTCTTGGACTTCTTGCTAATGGAGTGGATATTCAGTCGAGAAAACTTTTCTTTAAGGGTTTCATCATCATCATTTCTCTTATACTTCAGCACTGCAGAGAGAGAATTTCGTAACGCAAATAATCTATATTTGCAGGGCTTTTCACAGGGGTGGGCACACAAATATGAAACCATTTGAGAGCAGACACTTTGATGTCACTTGCTGTAATCTTGTGTGAAAATGCTTGAGATGATGAAAACCCTGTTATCAATGCTAGCCTTGGGAAGAGTGAAGTTAGGGCTGCAACATGGCAAATCTATAAGAAATATTCCTGTTACTGCATCTTAATTATTACCAGTGTTTGCAACTGCATTACAGACAATGAACACAGATATAACATGAATTCTTTCATCTTTTTCATATTTGTGGAGTTACCAGTCAGATAACATAGCTGGCTAAGGACAAGTGACATTAAGGCATCTGTTACCTTCTTAAAACCCAGCATATTACACAACTTGGGTAGCACCAGCCAAAACTGTTGTAGTGATATGACTGGAGTTGAAACCTCTCTTGCAATTGCCAACCCAACCTACAAAGGCAGAAGAACATACTGTGCCTTTTTCTTACCTAAATCTTTCCTCCTTTTAAGTTCATTGATGTTCACATTAATGTTTTTCATAGCAAAAAGGGCATCTTGTAGCGTCTTGTGGTCAGGGTGAGAAGCAGGAGTTGAATTCAAGAGTTCACAGAGTAACAAGGGGTATTTCATCACCCGTTGTACTGGTTTGATCATCAGGGATCCCATGTCCATTAGATTTGGCTTTCCTCTATAATTCACACCCAAAAGAATTGTCACATAAGGAGAAAGTCCTTGAAGACAAAAACTTAGTATTATTTCTGTCTAGTCATTGAAGCTGCTGCCTTTTATATCCTTTAGTTGAGCTTCAACTACAGAAAATACCAAAACCAGAGCAGTGCTTTGCACTGAGTCATAGAAGTGCAATTACCACTTAAGTAAAAAAATAAGTTCTATCTGTCAGGGAACGAGGGCTGTTGTAAACGAAACCCTCCTCTCGCCCCCTCAGTGAGAAACACACCCCGGGTCTGAGTTTTCTGTATTTTCAGTGACCTTCCAGACTATTGCTTAGACATTACCTCTGAAACCGTCCCACTCAGTCTGAGGGTGCGTGTGGTACAACTTAGATACCACAACACCCAGGAAGGGAGATGTAGGCGGAAGAACAAATAACAGGAAGTTTGAGAAACGCATGGGAGCAGGGCTATTACTTCCTGCTCCGGACCCTCGGGCTTCAAATGGCAACATCTCCCTGCTGCACGGAACTGGGATGCCCATTCACAGCTGCATCCCTTCTCACAACATACCTCAACTCGCCACACTGACCCTCAAGCTTTACTGTCTTCTACCTGTGGTTTTTCTTTGCTGGCTGCCAGGAGGTTATTTCTAATAATGCCTGAGCTTCCAAAGGTATCAGATCTGGCCTGGGGAAGCATTGAACGTACAGGATGTTCACCCAGGCTTGATCCAACCTGCTAGAAGTCACTTTGCACAAAGACAAAGCAGGTAGCTGCCTAGGGTGGCAGAAGGACGAGGGTGGGAAAGTCACAGCTTCCAGCATGGGCACAGGGACGCCCTGAGGCTCCAGGCTCGATCCCCGCTGGCTCAGCAGGGGCAGAGAGCAGCTTCCCCTGGCACCTGAGCGGCTCAGGCCATCGAGGCCACCCGACCGAGCTCTCTGGCCCCCACACAAGGGAGACAGCAGCCAGCTGAATTCATGTTCCAGCCCCGCTCTGGAGGAAAGCCTTTGCTCCCGCTCCCTGGGCTCAAAGGAGAGAGGCTGTGCTGTTTGCAGGTCATCACAACAGCCTGGAAGAAAACGGGGAAGGGAGGGACCGAGCCACACGTGCCTTCATTACCTTCCACGTGGCTAGTAGAAACATGGGGTCTCCCCAGAGTAGGTGACACCAGGCGCCCAAGCCCTAGGGCCAGGGCCAGCCACTACTGAGGCTCCAGCAGCAGGACAGACACGTCCATTGTCTCTCCTCATTACAGCACGCTCCTGAGCAAACCAGGCAACGCTCTTCCACCAGTGTCGGCACCAACTACCTGTGACTCACAGACCTCCCCTTTGAAAGTGAGCGTGACCTGTTGGCAGCCGTGTGAAGGGCAGTAAAACAGAGCAAGCTTGCCATTTGCATGCCCAAAAAAGGCTGCTTTGGAGGGGAAAATGTTGTTTTATGTTAACTATGCAAGAGTTAATGCTAGGCAAAGAAGGATCTCTGCATATGAAAAGATGGAATAACACAATGTAGAAGGAAAGTACAAAAACCAGGGAACAGCCACTTGGTTTTGCAGGCTGACATCTATTGTTTTGTGCAGCAGAAAGAGTAAAAGAGGGGAAAAAAAAGCTTTCATTCCCACTTTTATATGTATAAAAAGTACAAGAGCCAATCCTTACTGCTGACTAATTAACAATTTGAATGCCTTTGAGAAGAGACATCTGCATATTTAAACCATCTCTCACACAGGCATTATCTGTAAAAAAGTTCTGCATGAAAAAAATTAACAGTAGATGCCTTTTAAGGCTTCTTGATGTCCCCAAACCTTCTCATCATTTCAATCCCCTCATTTCCCCTGTATCCTACATTAAATATAGAGAGTTGTTTTCCCTTCTTTCAGCTTCTGGCAGCAATAATGAAGAAAAAAAAAATCTTAAATTGTTATTGTTTTCTCTGAAAAGCCCCATGAATGCAAATCTATAAAAGCTGCCTCATGAATGGAAAAATCTTCAAGTGTCTTCTCTTTATATAGTTGCACTTTGGACAGCTGCCCAAGTGATAAACAGCCCTCTGTTCGCGTATCTGCATGACACAGTCTTGCAATATGGTTCGAGAGATAGTAGGTTTGTTATAAGATAATGACTCCCTGGGGCACTAAATGCCACAAAGTTCAACTCATCCAATTCTCTGCAGCAAGATTGGTTGATGATAGCCACTCTCCCCGGACGAGTCCTGTTTGCAATGTGCCCCGTTAGGACGCACCCGGCCGCCGGGCAGGACACGGCCTTGCCACGCGACCAAAACAGGCGAGTAATGGCTTATGACATCTATTGTGCAGAAAATTAAGTTGATAATTCATTTGTGATGCTACTTCAGCCTTCCCTCCCATGTTATTGTGAATTTAGCAAGTATTCTAGGTCATATGTAGCTGTACTAATCTCATCACAAATTATTACTGTAGCTCTGCAGTAAATGCAGTGGCTTAACTGCAGTGAGCTTCACAGCATACCCTTCCTCCCTCCTCCCAACAAAACAGCCACATATGCCAGAAAAGATTCCCGCCTGTTTAAAAACCACATGGTGGTGAGCTATGCACAGACAGGTGATTCAGGATTTAGTTTCATTTGCTTTCATTACCCAGCAACTAGATCTGGTGGCAAACACGATAGGCAGGATGGTACAGCAGGGCTGAGGCCGGTGTCATATTCAGCTCGGCCGCTCTGAAATGGTGCGCAGGCAGCATAGGCTGCAGCGTCACTTAAAGTCTCGGGCTTCATGGTTTACTGTGCGCAAGTTCATTTTAGTACAAGACATGTAGGGCAAATAATTCACTGTGCCGTAAGACTCTCATGCAAACCCAGGGAATTCACTGAGGCTGCACAGTTGTTAAGCCAAGCAGAATTTAACCTATCAAGCTGCTAGCAAAGGACAGCACTGTCTGGCATTTATGTAATTGTTTTCTTGGTCATGCTTGAATGAAAAGCAATCTGGGAGCAGCAACATCACAGACCATTTGGGGTGAGTTACGCTGTATTTTCCAGTTCAACGTTAACCAGATTTTTGGGCACGGTCCTGCCCAAGGGCTGCTGAGACTCTGCAACCTCTAAGCGTAGTTGCAGGTGATGGCATTTCTGAGTGCCCTGCCAGTCAGCGCGGAAGGCAAACATCACGACACCGTGCGAGGTAGCCAAGCTCAAGGAGGGTCCCACAGCTAAACCTGCCTCATTGCATGCTGCACAGCTTTATAAGAGCCAGTTTAATCTCAGAAAGTGAGTTCTATCCCACGCTCCACTGGAAACTGTTCGAAGGAGAAAACTAGGCATTCACTTCTGATAGGGTTACACAAGGCAAAGCAGTCAGTGTTGCACTATTTCTCTATGCGTTGCTGTCTCACGTGATCTTATTGTGACTCTCTGGATATTTTGTTCCTTTTGAAGGCCTGCTCCTGGGGAGACGGGAGTATACAAGAATGTCCCTTATCAAAACAAAATGCAGAAGAACTATTTCCTATCATAGACTAAAGCTTGAAAACCCCCACTGTAGGATTTCAACATGCAAATCCTTCAAAGTGAATTTTACACTGATCTTATTTATGATGTGCAATTAACCGACTGATTAACAAATTCTCTGACTTTACAGGTGTTCCTCTCCTACCAACATAGAGCACATTTGCTTCTCTTCTCTCTCTTAACATTTCTGTCTGGGGTTGTAGTAATTTTCTTCAGTTCAGCTAACACCTCCTCTGACCTCTCCCTGCAGGTAACTTCAGGAGATGCTGCATGTCAATGATCCCAACCTGCTGGATGTCCAGAAACTACAGCTGTGATAAACCTTCCTTTGTAGCTTTTCAAAGATGTTGCATTTGGCACAGGAGTCCCTTAGCCACAAGTTATTGGTGGCTGGGTGAGTATTCTGGTGAAGTGTTGGAATGAGCCGCTTCTTTTCTGATGTTCTTCCAGCCACTGCAAGAGGGAATGTCCTAAGGTGGAGTTCTCATATAGGGCTACCGAAGGGGTCGTCACCTTAGAAATAGCTTTACCTGTGAACCTAATGTGTATTGTAACAGGCCTACAGAGGCCTATGCAAAATGATTTCCGAGTGCCTGGATTTCAAAGACTGACACTATGTTGTTGACAAGCACTCTTGCAGACCTCAGAGCTCTCTAAGCACATTTAGAAGACAGCGAGGTGATAATAAAGGACTCCGAATGAATTGGCAACCAAATTAAGTAGCTTCATGAAACACAAGCTTTGAAAGATACTGCAAAGCTAGTGCAGTAGTAATTAGAAAACTAGACAGGCTTAGGCAAATTAAAACTGCAAGTCTTTATCACATATGTCCTGGAAAAATCTATGGGTTATACTGACACAAAAGGCTTGTGTTCCTAAAATTTCCACATGTACAGTTTTAAGCATACTGAAGATAAATTAAAGATGCTTTAAAGATTATTTTACATTTAAGAAAGGCATAGTACTTACTCTTCCTCATATATCTTTCTGCAAAAGAGAAGAAAACAAAACATATATTAGATTCCTCCTAAAAGGATTTATACAGATCAGGAGCCAGATTCTCAGGTACACTTCAGTGACACAGAGCAGCCATAACTGGCCAGTTAACTTAGGTTTATGGCTGCTCTGTGTCAGCAGAACTGCACAAAACAGCCAGAGGGTACCAGTGAAACTGGCCCTACATCTTTTTGAAAGGACAGCCCCAAATGAGAAAGGATTGTCAGAAACCTGGCTTTGGCTGTAAGACCCAGCCTTGTCCTAACACTGTTAGAGAAGGAAGTTTGGGTCAGTGCGCTAACAGTGAGTAACATCAAGTCCTTAATACAAAAAGTAAAATTAAACATGTCATTCTTACACTTTACATACATTCCCATCTACTCTCTTTAAATAGAAATGTATTCCTCAATGAGAAAGAATGCATTTCAGGCTTTTAGGATATAGAATCAATGAAGCTGTTAAGTTTTTTGTAGGCTACACATCAACTGAAACCTCTTCAGAGTAGGATGGCATTGATACATATACTGAAAGCAGCAAGGATGTACAATTGTAGCTTGGAAACATGCAAACATGCACATAGAATATTTTCCTTATGGTATGAATTCACTCAAATGCAAGGGAAACAAAATGTCGTTCCATCTGTGCATTAGGCTTTCCTGACATCGCATTGTCAGCCACTGCTTTTTGACTGCTAGCACTCCTATCTCCTTACCCACCGGTGCCTAACTGAGCATCTGGAAGCTGCTGCTTTCATTGCTTCTGCACTGTCAGCACTTTGTGTGCTTATGACGTCCCTCTGCCCCTGTAATAGTTGACCAAGATACTTCAGGGTGAAAGCAGAGCAGGTAGTTGCCAGCATCCTTTCATTTTTACCAGCTGCATTTCTTTGGCTAAGCTAGCAAACAACATCCTCAGTTTGCATAATCGCTGCTGAAACACGGGACTCTACAGAATTTGGATTTGCACATGTCTCCAAGGCAGACACCTACATTTTGGGATGGAATTTCTCCTCTTCAGTCAACAGGAGGAATAGGAATCTCAGCACGGCTAATTAAATCTGATTTATCTGTACAGATGCGCAGAGTGCCACTCTCAAATTGCTCCTGATATAGAAATTGTTTTTCACGTGGCAAATATTACGCAGCTGAGGAACAGAAGCCCCTAGTAAACGTTAGCCCATTTTAATTTAAAAAAAAATGGAACAATATTCTTTCCAAGGAAAAAAAGAATTATTTAAGAAGCAAACATTTTTCAAGAATAGTCATCACCAGCCCCCACGTTTGTTATATCTTACAATGGACAACAGCCTGTAACTTATTTGGTAAAAATGCTGCATAATTTTCTTCCTAGTGCAAGTATTGTCCAATCAGTATTAACAGGTTCAGGTGACCACAGCTCTGCATTTCAGCGTGCACTTTCAGGTTTTAATATTTGAATTGGCTGCAATCTTTAGGCTCCAGGAAAAAACACAATGTAGTATACAGGCACCAGTGCTTTTTTCCTTGGTTCCTGTTTAAAGACTAATCAGGAAAGAACAAGACAAAACAAGGCTTCATTGTGAGGAAGGCTTTGTCACTTCCTGCTAGCAAAGGCTACAATGGCTCAGCACAAAATATCCTTTCTCTTCACAAATCACAGCTGTGATGTTGGAACAGGAGCTCCTCTTGCTGGATCTGGAATTCAAGAGGCAGCATCCACCCTAGCATGTACATGGATGCTATCTTTTATCTTTGTTTCCTTCCATGTCCCTTTGCCTCAGCAGCAGGGATGAATGAATGACAGTAGCAGCTTCTCCTGATAAGCCGAAAGAGAATATTGTAGGCATCAGCAACTAAAACACCCCCTTAGGGGAGATACCTGGCCATCCATTAGCCTGAAAGCCTGAGTTTATATGAAAATCTATCTCTTTCAACTTCCAGGGTAGCTAAAACCTAAGTACCCTGCACATATACTTTGTTATGCATTTAATAACTGGACATGTTGCACAAAATAAGCCTTATTTTCAACATAACCTGTCTTCAGCGTGAACATTTCTCTTCTAATGTTGGTAATATTTTCCTGCACCACTCTTTCCAGATTTCACTTGGACATACTTCCCATCTCCTAAGTCTTAACACACCTCTGCAGACTGATCACTAACTGGGGTGTGGTTGAAATACCTGTTGCTGATGTGCACTCCATTGCTTGTGATAGCTTTACGTGTCTCCTACAAGCATGCAGCATGGGCCTTTCCTGGAGGTGGAGCTAGACCTCTGGTCTGAAAGACCGTGGTGCATTCCCTCCTGACAGCTCTGTGTTATGCTTTAGGGAAAGTGAGGGTGTAAGGAGATTTATGGGTGGGAAGAGAATTACTCTCCATGGAGTGGATGAGCTGGTTCCTGCGACTGGCTGCTGCAGAAAGCTGCGCTGGCGGAAAGACGGATCTGTTGTTCCACGGCATCCCCAGTTCTTGACACATTTCCCCAAGGGGCTGGCACTGGAGCCGACAGCACAAAGCACCTTCCACTGGTGGGACCTGGCAGCTTGCTCCAATGCTGCTCGCTCTCAAATACTGCCACCATGAGACGTCCAGCACCACACAGCTGCTCCAGATCCCTGGGGCCTTGCAACAGGGACCCAGAAACACCAGCGTGTGTGAATAGAAGGTTATTTTAATTCAAGGAATAGAATTGCTGAAGACAGGGACAGCAAGTTTCCTGGGAGCTGGGCAAGGTGTTCCCCATAGCCCATGATATGATGCAGCATTTTTTTTGCCAGTATGAGGCACTGAAGCTAACGGAAGAGCAACCTTTCTTGCACTATTTTTGGCCATCTTAGAGAGAAAGAAATCTAATCATGGCCCCTGGCTTGTCATCTTTTCATGAAAGCAGCATAAGCCAGAGCTCCCAGCAAGCCTCATAAAACTCTGGATTTACAGGGGACCTTTCATCTACATCCATTTAAAATGTTCCCTGCCAGGCAACTGACTATGGACGGAAATCATCATTTGAAAAGATCTTACTTTAAGGACTGTACACAGTGTCTTAAATGCTGCTTCAGTTCTTCATCCTTTTCATAGGATTCCAGCATGGTGTGTGCATCATCATGGTGATAGCAGTAGATTTTATATGTGTCTTCTAGTGGGCCTTTAATCTGCACGAACACTTCCCCTGTTAAGGAGAAAAACAAAGCGTGTCAAGCCAGACAACAGCATCTCAGAAGGAGTTTTATTATTCCACCACATTAGCCGTGAGCTAAAAAGGCTGGCTTCCACTTTACTTCCCTTAGAAACGATCTTGCGTGTTTATGTGCATTATTTATTACATGTATTTCTCAGCTGCTCATCTTTGTCATAGCCAGGCACCATTATATCAGTGTTAATGCACAAAAATTCCCTCAGGAAAAGGCATGAAATCTCTACACCTCGCACCCCTTTATACACAACCCCGTAATTCACTGCCCCAGCTTAATGCCCCTTCAGTGGAAACCACACAAGAGAGCTTAACTGTTAAGGGGAGACCAATTTTGTGTCGTGGGCTGGCAGGAGGGGTGAATGTAAGCCTGTTAATTTTCCTTTTGAGTTTTTTTTCAACTGAATATGAACTTAAATGGGTTATAACAGGAATAATGACTCTATCTCCCATTAGCCATTTTACTTTTATCTATTTGCCAAATCCTGAAATGGCAGTTGTTATGGCCTAGAACAGAGATTTTTCTTCACATGACAGAGGAACAACCTCCACCCCTCCCCTAATTAAATAAAACCACCATGGATTACAGCCATTTTTATGTGGTATCTAGGTTTATGTACAACTGAAGGGGGGAAATGTTTCCATTTCCAGTCCTCCACACCACCATTTTCCCCCAAAGAACAGCTGGGAATTTTAGAAGCACTAAAGCAGTCCTGCACCCATTTCCCATTTAATTCCGGTGCCTAACTCTCTCAGCCTGAAACTCCTGTGTTGGTTTCTGTGTATGTAAGAAATATTATCCGAGTGGAGAAGGCATGCTTCTCTTCTGCTGAGACATTAATTCAGTTCTTACAGACTTATGTAGCAGCACCCTGACCAGCATCCTTGGAAATGCATATAATAAAAAACAGCAACGGTGAAAACTCCTGTCTCAGGCATTTACTGAAAATTACATCTATGTGGCAACCAGTCCAATGTGTTATAAACATTCCTGTTGAGTTATAGCCATGATTATTAAAGTTAAAAGCCAAACACCACATTAATTGGGAGCTCTATTTATTCACGGAGTGAGCGCCAAGCTGTCAGGCATCCTGCATGTTTCATCCTGACCAGAGTGGGCTGTTTCATAATACATTGCACTGAACTGCTCCATCTTAAAGTGAAAAATGATTCAGTTACCACAGTAACACAGCTCTGGGTTTTTTCCCCTAGCAGTGAAGGTTAACTGGGCTGTCTAATGCATGTTGGTTTCAAGGTGCGAATAAGGGAACAACAATGACGGAGCTAAGACCACACGAGTTGATTTTAGTTACTGTAAGGCCACAGTGAGAAAAGCACCAGCATCCTATAGTTAAATGTTCTTCAGCTGTCTGTCTTCTCTGTCTTGTGCTTAATGCTAATGCTGATGGCTACCAATGCACATTGCATTCTGACTTTCCCATGAACTCTCTACAGAGGCCTTTATTAGCCAATGGTGTAAGGGGAAAGCTTAACAAGCTTTCTCTTGATCCTGCTCCCTTGGCGCCTGATTCTCAGAGATGCTGAACTCTCACAGTTTTCACTAACTTCAAGGAGAGCTCCAAGTGTTTAGCATGGCCTGTACTATGCTAAGCCCTCAAGTGAGGTTATGTTTCCAGTAGCAAAAATATAAGCTGTAGACTTACAGCTCATTTCAGCATATACTAGAGGCTGGAAATTATCATTCTCTTCTCCAGAATGAAAGAGATGAGCAAGATCTGTTCACTGATGTATTGTGCCACAGTGACAGATACTTTCATTGATGCTCAATGATGAGAAAAATCATGTGCTGATTTCATGGATAAGGCCTTTTAAAAGCAGACGGATTCCTTAAGCCTAAAGCCCTTCTTGGTTCTGAGCCATATGGACTGAATCAGATGAGCTTTGGGCATATCACTGTGGGAGCTTGCTTTATGGACCAAAACCACATTGTATTTGGGCACAGCTTTAAAGACACGGAGTCTATTGCGCACTCTGACAGATGCAAATCTGCCTGATGCCTCTTCTTAAGTGTGGTGGTGATCAGTCTCAAAGAGAAAATCCTAGGAGGAAGGCTTGAGCGACAGAAACAGTTTCTCCCTGTGGCTTTCAGCAGTGCTTCCCGTATGGACAGTGGGAGAGGGAAGAAGAAGGGGTCTAATAGCTAAAGCCAGGCTAAGGGTACTGTCTTCATATTCCTCCGGATACAGTATCTAGAACAGAGAGGAGAGAAAATACAGGAGACAACTAGAAAGAGTATTTAACCTCAGTGGCGTTCGGCATCAGAAGACCAATCACCACAAAAGGTCCGTCTACAGTGGCATTTTAGCTCAAATTAGGAGAGGACTTTTGAAGCCAGTCTCTCAGACTGGTGGAGCAGTCACAGACACACAAACCAGATCCCTTTGAGGATGGTAATTACCAGAAGACACACTCCAAGAGCACATTTTATGCTGTCCAACTGTAAAGGGCATCTCTCAATCCACAGGAACAGGCTGCAGCCAATCTGAAGTAAAACCTCTTGAAATGTTTTTCCATTACTACTCGTCAATGTGGACATAGCATAAGGTGTGGAGAACATATACTAAAATACAAAATTAATATAAGCAACTACATTGTTTTGGTTTCACACCAGTGAATCAGCAGTTCTCCTCAACCTCACCATGACTGGGTTGCCTTCCAAAGTAAGATATTTCAATGCAAGATGTTTAGATACCATAAACATGACAGAATATGACAAGTGTGTTAAACATTCTCAGCCTGCTGTTTCTATAGACTGGCTTTAACAACTTTTACACTGATTATGAAGATCCTGAAAACAAAATTATCACCTTGATGTACTTTTAGAGGATGACAAACTTACTAACTTATTGCTTATAGCGATGCAATTGTTCTCCCTGCTTTTGTCTCAGCCTTTGGAAGAACATCTCACACCTTACTTGCCATCTTTTTCCCTCCCTACCATAAGTTAGCCAACTCTGTGATCCACAATCCCATACATTTTCATGGTTCTTTGCCCGATTCTGGAGAAATAGACCCTAATAGATGGTTGATATTGTTTGTCTTTACTTCTGCATGTGGCAGGGAACTGAAAGGATGATTCTCTTGGCTGTGAGAAAGGCACTTCCTGCTAGAATAGAACATTGCTTATTAAGGGTATGACTCATCATGATGCACTTTTATTGAAATACCGCCAAACAACACAGTTGCATCAAACTACGTTAAGCTGTTGCCTTGGCAAACCAGATTGAGACGTGCTAGGATTAATACTTTTCCCAAACCTCATATGCTTTAATATCATGTTTCTTAGTCAAAAGGCAACCAATAATTTTTTATCCCATTATTTGTGAGAAGAGGGGTCCTTTCAATAGCATGTTACCTGTGGTATGTGGTCAGTTTAGGGAAGAAAGAACCTGCCTGACCTCTGAATCATGGCTGGAAGTTTTTTAAACTAAACTGGCTGACTTTGCACTGAAGCAAATTAAGAATTCTCACCTGATCCCTTAAGGTGAATCACCTACTGCCTCTGCACTGAAGAAGCAGTGACGGGACAGCTGATGAGTGGTAACTTCTTAAGCCTCTCTAGCTGTGCTGGAATGTCAAGTGAATAGATCGCAGCCTTAACGTTCACGGCCTGACCTGCAGAAAGTCTGCCTGTCGTGACATATCCAGCACCAACCCATTTGCTGAAAACACCCATGATCCCTACAGACATTCCTGCACAGTTTCCCACAAACTTTCTATCCCTTACAGCTTCCTTGCCTTTACTGACCATGTCCCTGTTAAGCGCACCTGTTAACCACCTCTTACATGAATTATATCACCAGTAGATACATGTTTGCAACGTTTGGGAGGGCTGGGGTTGTGACGTGTTTGTTACTACAATCATTTTTAGTGCTTTTTCTTGAATGGCACAACTATGAGTACGCAATATAAAAGTTGGTGTAAGCGTGAGAAGAGTTAGATAGGCAATATCAAACTAGATTAAAAGGATATTATCAGAATGTGGCATAACTCAGTGCTGCAGTTTTTACTCATGCTAAAGTCTCTCTCTGCTTTCTTTTTCCCCCTCAACATCCAGATGGATGGAAAAAGAGCATCATGATCATACAAGTACAGTAGAGCAACTGGACAGGTTTCACATGTCATTTTTCCTCTGTCATTATGGACAGCTTGTAGCATGTTAGCCTCTGGGAGTGGTACTAGTTAAGTCTGATGAGGGTAGATGACAGGAGAGTGTTATGTTTATTCTTTCATGTAGCTTTGTAGAACTCAAGAGGACAGTAAACATACCGATTATTTGCATGGGTGGTTCCACATCTGTCGTGGCTTCTTCCAACAATGACAGCAGTTTGGCTGATACTTGATGGACCAATTCAATGTTGCTAAACAAGCCATCCACGTCAAAGTGAGCAATCTAATGGAATACAAATATTAAGCAGCTACTGAGGAAGGATAAAGAAGGACATTGTGTATTACAGACCTTCTTTTGCTATGCCCTGGGTGTTCAACACTCCAGGAAGCACCACTTCTGCAAAACCTCCTATAAACATCCTCGTTATGACTTCAAGGACACGTATACAGTTTTCAGATTAGTATAATATGGTTGACACAGTTAACAAAGGGCATGTTATCAAGTGCTTTTAACCTTATTTTGAAATATTCCTAATCTGAAAGTGTTTACCTAGGAAGGAAATAAATATTATCATCTGAATAAAGAAAAGATCCTTAGCTGGCTTTAAAATGTTTGTTTACTTTCCCACTGAGGAAAAGAATGGTTGACAGTGGATTTGATTCCCTAATTACCAGTTGCTAACAGAGGCCGCTACATAAACTCAGACCTTGGCGCTTTGGTGCCAGCTACCAGGTACAAAGACTTCCAGATGGTGGTACCATTTTAAGTTAGTTGTTCTGTAAAACCAAAAATACAATCAAGATCATATAACTTCCACTAAAAAAAAACCATTCACAATTCTGGGTATTAATATAACTTAAAGAGCTTCCCACAGAGCCTGGGCGCACAACATTGACTTCAGTGAACTTTATCAGTTTACACTAACAGAAAATTTGGTTCCATGTTCCTACTTATTTGAGAGCAAGTAAAAAATTTCCAGGACACATACTTCTCATGCAGTAGTTATTTACTTCCTTGCACAGCAGGACAATAGTTAATATTCCGGACAATTGGAGATAGCCAGTGGTAATGTGCTAATACTGAGAACAAAGGCAAGATTGACTTTAACATCCGTATTGATACCCTCGGAAATTCTCTCTCCATTAGAAACAGAATTGCTGACTTACATAGCAGCTTACCAGATGCCAGGAGGATCAAATTGCACGCTATTGTAACAGAATCAGAAATATACTTTCAGTACTAATGCAGTTAATTTCTTTGTAAGTATTACAGGGGCTAAAACATGTTATATCCCGTTGGAAATATGAAACAGATTCATTGCTAGGTCAATTTTCTAAATGCTATCCTTCTCTAAACACATTACGAAATTTCAATACAGTAGTTTATCCGAGAACTAGCCTTAAAACCATATAGCATTCTCGAAAGCCTTTCGAAAATGCAGAGGTTATTAAATTAAAACAGTTATAATCTCTAAATTACTTTTTCTGTATACATCTAGCACAGGACTTCTGACCTCCACTCCAGCACAATGCCTACATGGCACTGGGAACTACGCTGTGCATGGACGCTTACTTACACACATTAATACAGTGACAAAGGACAGAATCAAAACATATGTTTTCAGTTGGCTGGAAAAGAGCAAAGGAATACAGCACTTGCTCAGTGCTGGCCAGTCTGGGGAGGGAGTCAAGTGGTGACTCCTTCTAAGCAGGTGAACAAGTGAGGAGGAAGAAGAAGTCAAGAGCTCCTTAAAGTTATGCCAGCAGATGCCAGCTCTTCTGAAAATGGGTTGGAACAGACTCCGACAGAGTTTTAAGAAACAAAAAAGGTTCTTCAGGAGCTTAAATAGCACAGCCTTCAGCTGGCCACAGTGTTTCCTGAAGAGGCAGTGCCAATGTCATCTAAAGACACTTTGGTCTCTGCACCTGTATTTTGTCACCAATTTAATAAAAAGCCCTACATACAGAATACTTGGTTTAAGGTCTGTTTAAAATTATTTTTATTCTGTATTAGCAGCAGACATCATTTGTGCAGCCTTTGTGAATGCTATGTTGCAGGCCTCACAAATACAAATCTTTCTCTGGACAGCCTCTTCTATTCCCAGCTTTTGGCTGCACAATTTTTCTACAAATTGAAATACTGTTCAGGAAAAGGTGCTCTTTGAAGTCTCAGCTGAAAAAGAAAATGGGTATCATTGGCCTAATAAGATCTTTTGCCTGAAAGATAATTTATGAGCCTTCCTTCTTAAACGTACCTTTTCTGTGTAGAATGCAAATTTCTGAAGTGCTCACTGGTCTGTCAGGCATTGTATTTCTCCACCACAGCTGTCTGAAAGGCTGGATAAAGTTATCTTTATGACTGGATTTAACCTTGATGGGGAGGTTCATGCCATTCCAGGTTGTCATCATGGAAAATACTTGGTTTTATTGGTTTTTACTGCTTTTGGTGGCGCCAGGGCATGTGCCAGGGTTTATAATTACAGAGCAGTATGGAAAGGTGGAAGCTGCTGTTGCAGCCCACAAGCGGGGATATAGCATCCAAGCTGCCCTCTGGGCAAGTACCTTGATGCAGGCTTTATGCAAGTGCAGCACAAGCGTCAGGAGCGTATCTGACTTCCTGCTCTCCTCACTAGAGGCCTGGCACATCCCTTTCTGGAAAACTAGCTCCAGACCCGCCCCTGGGACCGTGTCACTCTCGTGCTGACACTTGTGCTCGCGTTAAGATTATCCCAGAACCCAAGCAGAACATGGGTGAGTTGAGACCTTGACATCACCGCCTCATCCTTTGCCCCTGGTGCTCACCTGCTTGTTTCTCAGGGGATGAATCACTTCCTTGATGCAGAGATCCAGGTCGCTGATATAGTCTTTCTCCGTCTGCATGAGTTCTGCGATGATTTTCACCCGCTTGGCCATCATGCGTCTGCTAACTTGTTCTTCGTCCTCCTGCAGCGAAGTGGCGGGGCTTGAGGACCCTGCCTGAGGGGCCATTTTTTCTGTTTAAAAGGGGGAGATTTGTGAGGAGCGTTGTAATCCCACGTGCTCACCCAGCTTGCCTGGGCGACCGTGGGGGAACGTAAGTGGTGCCTTTTGGAAACTGCCAAATCACCATAGGGAGCAGAAAAGAAGCATAAGAAATGGCAATCCCAGATCAGACTGAGGGTCATCCCATCTCCCTCCTCTAAAAGCAGACATGGGTTTGGCAAAGGAAACCGTCTGTTTGGCAGTAAGGGGATAACCCATCACCAGCTCCCCCGACTTTGATGTTATGTGTGTGGGCAGAAATTTTCCATGGAGTACAGGAGAGTCTGATCCTTGTCACACTGAAATTCAAGGACAGCTGTGCCCTTCTACTCCTTTGAAAACAGTCTCGGTCTGACACTTATTACATTTAGAGGATGGGAGAAAATGTGTTCCTGTGGCAGAAAAAGGCTGTGTTTACCATAAATAAACTTCACTGGAATAACCTTTGTTCTGTACAATGTAATGTTGAGTCTATTCATGGGAGGCTGAGGGCTGCAGGTACTGGAAGAAAAACTTTCAAATGAAGACAATGTTACTAATGCTGACAACGAAACCTGTAATTCTGTTTAAAAAAATTTCTTTGAAAGAGGCAAAGGAATTACAGGACAATATGGGAAAACCTTTAATGATCAATAACAACATTTCTTGGAACAACAAAGATCATTGGGATTGGGAAATTCTTAACTGTTTTTCCATACTTAAGACCTAGAATATCTGATTTGTTCCAAATACATGGAAATGCAAGCGAGTCTTCTACAGATAGGTAATTTATGTATGCTACAGGACCTGCACACAGTCTACTTATCTGTAATGATGATCTTCCCTTTTTCTGGTTCGTAAGCCAGCCTGCAGATGTCTATGTCAGCTGTACAAAGGGCACCGAATTTTATCTGTGTACACTGACAATCTGCATTTTTCGTTAGGAAAAACACACACAGGAAAAAAAAAAACCAACACAAGTGAAAGATTTCAGAGGCTATTCTGGTGTTTTTCTGCTAGCCACAAGATGGTGCAGAGTACCAACAAAGATGGACATGTTATTACTGTACTCATCTCTGCATTACCCAGGTCACACTTTGACAGCATGGGCTTTTATTGCTCAGTGGCAAAGGATGGGGATCTCTGCTGAGGATCAGGCTGCTACACCTTCACGTCAACTTCTTGTAGGGAGCGTACTGTATAATGAGGCAATAGGAAGCAGTATCTGATGCTTTGCTCACTGGTAGCCAATACTGAATATATTGCAGTTGTTTGAATTGATTGTCAAGGGCGAGGTCATGAGCGCTCAAGTGAGTGTCGAACAGCGTGCAGCTCACCTCTACAACACCAGCCAAGGCTGTAGATGATAACCTGGAGCTGGACTTGTGGGAAAACCAAGCAGCTTTCAGGAGAGAGGGCTTTGAGCTGTCTTCCTCCGAGAGGTGTAAAATGTTATAAATGTAATGTATCGTCATCCTCAACCCCTTCTACAATTATGCTAACCGCTGGTGTTCAGAAAGGACAGTTTTGTTATTAATGCTTCTCCCATCAGGTTTTCTAGTGAGACTGATGTGGCCACAGTCAATGTTTTAAATAGCTGCCTTTGGGACTGCACCTCTGCCTCTGTACTGCTAGTTTTAAACAGTGAGGACAAGGAACCCAAACAAACAGTGGAGAGGGGGCTGTTTTTTTCAGACTTTTTTGTATTTGGATGTACTTTTTACTGCTGAGTTTTTACCCTTGAAGTCTGTGTATAACACAGGCATGAACATTTTGTTCTCGAATTTGTACACGGACAACAAAATGGGAACATGATGAGGATGTCTCCCCTCTGCAAGGCTGTGACTATCAAAAGAATTTTAAGCTGAATCTTGGCCTAGTGAGTCCGTGTTGGTGTGAATGCATGGACTGCACAGGAGCTTGCACTGCTGCAGAGGTCATCCACCAAAGGTGCGGTGTGCTGGACAAAACAGACTCTGCCCTTACTTTAGTGAGGGTACCAGTATCACTCCACAGCTCCCTCTGGGCAATTTTCCGCTAGGGTTGCAGAATGAGGCCATTTTGCCTGCTGCTTGCGAGCTAAAATGGCAGATACTTTTTCCTCTAAAAATTTACAGGATGTAGCCACACTTACAAATTCACAAGGAACGACATGAACAATCCAGTTCTGCACGTAAATCAGCATTTTTCTTGAGTTCAGGTGTGAAAATGTTTGTGTGTGTGTGTGTGACTGTATGTGAGAGTTCAGGGTGACTCCTGAGAAAGCGCAGGAGGACCAGACATCCTGGAAGATCTCAGAAGTGTTGCTTCGTCTCACATGCAGCACTGTTACGATATCAGATGGAATTTGAAGGTAAACACAAGATGCTGTGGAAAAGAACTTCCTAATCCTTTGTACTGCTGGCAGGGGAGGGCATTATATGAGCAAAATAAAGCCACTGTATCCCACTTCAGGCTTGAAGTCGCAATCCCTCGAGAGGCTGTTCTTTCAGTTTATGTCATTAGATCGCCCTGATCAAATTTGATTCTTGAATTATGTCAGGGCTCATCTATTATCCTCATTGCATGATAGATAATAATGCCAGGAAAGAAAAACTATCCTCAGCAGGAGGAAATAACCATGAGAAATACCAGGTAGATGCTGTTTCCTTATAGAAAACATGTTTCTTAATAAATGTGTCCTTTTGTTAAAAGTAATATAATTTTCCATTTTCACTCAATACATTCACTTTTTCATTTCAGGCATGTCTGTCTCTATAGAATGCAACGGCAAGATCCTGAAGTGATGATTACAGCCAAAACCTGTGATTTCATGTTCAGCTGATTGCTTTTGACCAGTTTGAGAACATTAGTAGCTTGCTGAAATCCTTGTGGAGTAAGTGAAAGTTTAATGAATGCACAAACAGCAAGTGCATATCTGGAATATAAGCAGACTCGTTTCTACCTGGTAACATGTAACAGCCCCAGAATGGTTTGAGAGAGAGGATTAGCAGGAAGAGACATTGCTGAGGATTAACTATTACAATAAGAATTTGGTTCATTTGTCCTCAGAAATGTTCAGAAAAAAGAAAAAACTGTCTGTTGAATAGTTTATTAGGCAGCTGCATCTTAAGACCAGTTTACAAAAATGTAATTGGTACTTTTAGTAGGCATAAAAATGTAAAGTAGAAGGTAATGTTTGCAATTGTTGCTTTGTGATGTCAGTTTTCTGCAGGAGTCACCTTTCTGGAGGACTTTGCTTTGGAGAGGAAGGCAATGACTTTGGTTTTCCAGCTGCGTATTGAAGTACACGGCTCTAGTTGCATGAAGCAAGAGGTTCACTACGTGATGACATGGACAAAGCAGCCACACGTCTTACAAGAACAGTTTCTTGCAAGTGTGAAGTCTAAAAATATCCCCCAGATGGAGACACCCAGCAGTGCAGTGAGAGCATGGAGGAATAGAGCTTGCAATGTGCAAATGCAGCAGCTATCTTCTAGGCCCAGGGGAGGTATTGGGGGATCCACAGCAAGCCACCGGAGGAGCAGCCGTAGCAGGTTTGCAAGATCTATGCGTGCAAATTTCCCTGGCTTTGCCACCTAGAGAGTGAGCCGCTCCAAGAGGTCTGCTCTATCCATCCTTCCTCCCAGGTAAGATGCTCAGGTTGGTTATTACATTTACCCTTGGGGACGGGACCCATTCCATCTGGAAGTGAAGGCACTGGCACAGAATATAGCAATAAGCACAGTAAAGTCGGCGCACGGAGTGAGTAACAGGCCTTTTCATTTCTTAGGCAGCATTTGGAGGATGCTAAAGGAATGCAAGTTCTGCACTCGCGCTCCGCAGATACCGGGATTTTGCCTGGCACAAGGGAGCAGTGAAGGCACAAGTTATCAAGGTATAACAAACAAATTACAGCATTACTGTTTTCACGTGTGAAACCTGAGTCTCACACCACCCTGGATAAAATTACTGCTCTGTGAAAGCAAGGCCTCAGACAGCCTGTACCCTCAGATAACCTAGGTATTACACACAGGAACGTACACCGGCTTTTATCAGCTGGATTTGGGAATGAACCACAGGCAGCCAAGTTCAGAGGCTGCTGCTGTGGCAGCTTTCCTCTTCCCCCTCGCATCTCCCCTCGCACCGCAGCCCCAGCTCTGCCCCTTACTCCCCTGCTTCCACTGCAAGTGCCAGGAAGGCTGCGGGGCACAGGGACACTGGGATCCTTGGAAGTGAGGGAGCCTGCAATGGGACTAGCCGTGGGAAAGGATGGAGTGTCCCACTGTGTGTGGGAGAAGTACATCACATGAGCTAATACACAAGGAGTTTTACTCCCGATCACCCTCCCCTTTTGGGGGACCACTTCATAGGGGGTGTCATAGTTTTGCACCAGAGTTATTACAGTGCAATATAGTGCAAACATGGTGCGAATTAGATCCGCTGAACTCCAAGTTGGGCACTGAGATACAAGGACTGGGAGAGGGCTGTGGAAAACACCTTTTCTTCTTCTACTCACAGACGCATATAACAGCAGCATTGTTCGGGAGTGGGTTTGTTGCACATGGGCTGCGAGTTACACATGCAAAAAGCCCCTTTTCTGAACACAGGAGGAGAACACCGTAGGACCAGAATGACCTTGCACCAGTCTTCCTGGGCAACAGGTTCGCTCATAAAATCTGCATCAGAGGCTTCCTTGCAATTAGGTCATTCAATCTTTGATCATTTTTCTGTTCCATAAGGTACAGAAAATATTTACATTCAACACACAAGTTCTTTCTTCAATTCCTTGACAGCAGACCGCTCTAATTATATGTGTGCTGACAGGACTACAGAGAGATCCCATGTGACCGCAGTGGAAGGGAAGAAAGCTTATCATCAGGTGACAGAAGAATGCCCTTATTGTTAGTGCCAATACTTACAAATAAACCTTTCCAGTGTGTCATATACCGGTATAAATATACCAGTCCTGTGGCATTGAGCTAATATGTTAATAAAGTAAGAACCAAGGAAGGGCTGCATCTGAACCACTTCCCCTGGGACACATGCGCCTCAAGATTTGGCACAGATCAGCTGTACGAACTGTGAGCTGTGTGACCCACAACACAAAGTATCCCAATTAATAGAACGTTTGCTAATATCGTCAGAGAAGGATCCATAAACCTCCTTGGGTTCTAGTCTTCACCCCTTTACCCCAGTAAAGTGCTCTTACTAGTTATGCCGCCGTAGCTCCTAAGAGTCCTAAGCCACACGGCACGACTTGCTCGTGCTAAGTGCTGTGCAAACACAGCAGCACAAAATGGATTCTGCTCTGAAAAGGTGAGTTTGCTTCCCAGCCTGGCTTCCACTGCAATAAGTTCAAGGATTAATTCCAACTTTATTGCAGTGCAAGTTAACAGAATTAGATGCTCTGAGCTTAAATTTGCACAGGAGAAAATAAAAATATTTGTTAGATTTTGATTTCTCATCACACGGCACAGGCGGGTGTCTTCATCAAGCCATCTCCTGCACTTCAGGAAATAATCCAGACTTTTACGCCTTCCTGTGCTTCAGCAAACCAGCTGCTCCAAAGATCAATACGTTTTGCAGTGAAATAGGATATTATCTGCATTGTAGCCCATAGAAAGTTAATCAGTAAGTACAGTGCAACACAAATAAGGAACTGGGGAGAGGCGTGGAGGATCTTTACCCCTGGCGGGAGGTGCCGAGAAGCTGTGGGCATGGGCAGCCCACACGGGAAGAAGCAGTGTGGTCTGCAGGCAGGCAGGAGGATGGGATGGAGGAAGGCGCCCTGCTTGTGATGGAGCGAAGCAGGATGAGTTGCCTCTGACTGGGCTTTTGTATACCAAGGGATAGCAACTTTCCGGGAATTTGTATAATTTCACAGGTTTCTGCGTCATTTCTGGTGTTGGTTATTTCTCATAACTATATTAGACAGGCAAAACGTGAAATTTGGGTTCAGATATGAGCTCTGAGGCAATATATTGTGGCAGCTGTGTGATTTGAATCACTGTACCTATTACAGGTATATCACGGATGTATTTTAAATTGAAGCATGTGCAAATCATTTAGTAACAGTGTAGCTGACCCATTCACAGCTAAAGTTATAAGGGAGTTAATATGTCATAGATTTGTAAAACAAGAAGTGTTTTCAAAGCATGCATTGTCTTGCTGAAAACTGCAAATGTGATCTCTGATTCCTTCTGGAAACCCGCCATTTTCTACAGCTCATTTTTCACACCAAGCACAAGTTTGGTATATGATTATTAACAAAACCCAACAATCTGTCCAAAACCTAACAGAGAGTGAACTATGTTTTAAATTCCTTTTCATGGTCTGCCCTTTTTGGTTGATAGCATCTATCCCCATGATACACTGTCTCCTAATCTGCCCCGATCTTGCAAACTTTTATGTGCCAATTACTACATCAGGCAAACTCCTCTTACCAAAATACATAGGTACTCACAGAATGGTAGCTTCAAGTTAATTCAGAGACTGATCCCAACATCAGTGCAATACATAGGTATTAATATAGTTACTTTTACAGCTGCTACTGATGGATTTTCACTGCAGAAAAGAGACCAACTCCTACCAGCTACACAGCTATGGACAACACATTTGAAAACAGAGCTGCTAAATACCATTTTGTGCCCATTGCTTAAGGATAGCAGCAAGTTCTTCATTCCTCTTGAAAGGACATATGTGCAGGATTTTCTAGTGAATGTAGAGCAGAGCACTGCATAGAAATATCACAGGAGCTCTGTCTTAGCTCTTATAATGACCTTTGATATTATTTCTGCATGCACCACAAATTCTAGTGACTGTATCTTCCTTTAACCCATTCTTCCCTCTTTAGAGAGGTGATGCTTCTGTCCAGCTGATGGAGAACTATGGAAGAAAAATATATATTTGGCTTGATGAAGGTATTTCTGGACTCATCCAAGAATGCAGCTACAACCTGAGTTCTAGATGACTGCATGGTTGTATCACTAACCTGCCATTTGATAGCAAATGTCTTATTTTCCCCCACCTAAAATGGGGCTGCAGGCATTTGGTTATCTTACAGGATGAGTTGAAATAGATGCACTAATGCTTGCCAAGCTCTTTGAGAATATAATGGTTACTTTGCACCTTACTTCCTTGTTAAAAAGAGTAAAGCCAGGAGGTGTTGCATGGCCATTCACACCAGATAAGGTATTGAATAGATGTGTCTAGTATAATAATTAACCATGCAAATGCTTTCCTGTGTTTTTAATGAGTCCTTTTAAAGTGAAAAATGCTTGCAGAAGGTTGCACCTTTGACAATGCTATTGTGCTCATGTTTGTAGACTTACGGAGCAAACCACCTTTACCTTGGAGATCTGGATGGAAGGCTCCCTGTCTCACTCTGTAGAAAACGTTTTGGAATCTGTATAAAACAGCAAAACTTAAGAGAAATCCAAGGGCAGAAACTGAATTCTCAGGAGTTTTTATGCCCGACCGCTTGCTCACTTGGGTTTGGGTTTTTTGTTTGTTTGTTTATAGGCTTTTATTTGGGGACCTGCATTTGCAGCACACTGAGCTGCACTTTGAGCATATACTTCAGAGCTGCTGGAAATGGCTGGGGTGGGCAACAGCCTGGTTTCTGCTCAGGGAACCATTTAAAGCATGCAGAGGGCTGGAAAAGCCCTCGGAGGGATAACTCGCCCAGCAAATGTGCTGCAATGCTGACGTAGGCACTGGGGTGTAAAGACACCTGGGTCCCTGTGTTCTGCCTAGGTTGCCTGCCACTAGCAGAGATGGGGATCCTGCACCCTCTGACTCTTAGCTGTGGAAACCTGCCCCACTCAAGGGAGACTCCCCGCTGCAGGGTTTGCTCCTGTTGCATCTCCTTGTCTTGCACGTCCTTGTCTGTGCTAATACCTACCACAGCTCTGCAGATTGTATGTTAAAAAACTTATCAACAGGGGACTACAGAAGGGAGGGGCAACTAAACACAGAGCTTTTCCTCCAATTCACATGGGAAGCAAATGCAAATTATTACCACTTGTATCTTTTTGCAAAGCATTTACCATTCCAGGGTGATCAGAGAATCCTGACCTGGCAATACACAACAGACCATTTATGTCCCCAACAGAGCTGTTGGGTTTTCTTATCAAGAATGGAGAACTCAAAAGCTTTGTTCCAACAAAACCACCTCCCTCACCTTGGAGTAAGCTGCTTTGCATCCAAGCGCTAGTGAGAAAAATGAAGAACATAAAGGTGTATAGTCATAGCACGTCATCAGTGCTGGCAGATAGCACATTGGATCTGGGGTCTGGGATCATTATCAGATTCAGGCACATCTAGCTCAGCAAAATGTGATCCAGATCAGGCCTTGGCATACAACCGTATTTCTTTCTATTGTGACTGTAAGTACAGGTCATAGGAATTTCTACCAACTTTGTATTTTCACTCAGAGGACAGGCAACTTCTAATCCAACATAAAGCCTCCAGGTCCTTGTTCACCCACCACCATTTTTCTTGAACAAACGCGAGCAAGCAGAGTGAGCTGATACCAGACCGGTGTTTTGCAATAGCTGGCCGTGGCAGTCTCAGCTGGTGGCAGGAGCTGTAAAGCTGGATTTACTGTCTCTTTGGACTGCTGCCATAAACATAACCTCACGGTCTGCCATGACTACCTAGGCTTCCCCCCTCCTTTGCTCCAGATTTAAAACAAGAGACATTCATGGCATGAATAGACCTGACACTGGACAGAAAGATCTCACACTTTTTGCTGGATACCACTCTGATAACCTTGACCTCACCTGGGCAACCCCCTTCAGGAGTAAAAAACTGCTGTTTTGGTGGGAGGTGTGCCAGGAGCTTGCCTGCTCAGCCACAGCAATCTGTGCTTGTACCCTGAAACACCCCTGCCAGATCCCTGCAGCATGTGCCTGATTTAACTGAAAACTTTTCATCTTCTCATTGGTTAGCTATCATGAGGAGGGAACAGCATAATCAATGAACTGCTCTGTTGTTCTCAGTGTATGCAGCCCCTATAGAAATCCTGTTAATTTCAGGTTTATTATTTTATTTTCTGCTTTTATTGTCTCTCTGAAGGAATGCTACTTCCTAATTAAGTGCATCAAAACCGTAATTCAGCAACCCAAAATATTTCCCTATTTTATTTCTCCATAAAGGTTTATTGCCACAAGAGTGACTGTCACTAGGCAGTTATATCACTATTAGTAATACACACTTACATTATAATAATACTCAAACCCCGCATTTGTGATGGGACCCTCTTGTTCAAGACCCTGGAAACCCACAGAAATTCATTAGTTTGTGTTCCAGAGCACTCCCAGAATTAGCCATACACATTCTTCATGCTTTTCCTCAATTTGTGGCATCGCATTTAATTTTTGATTGACAAGCCCAGTACTTTGCCAATTTCTGGTCCAGACGCAATTTGGTTATTTGAAAAGAAACCCTCTCCACAATGGTACAATTTGAATCAGCATATCCATCAAAACATGTATTTGGACTTACTTCAGTCTTGTACAATCTGAGCAACAGATAAACACGTTATAGATCCTGCTATTTTTAACTGAAAGAAAAAACTGCCCTTGCTGCTTCTAATTACTTAGCACATACCCCACTTGCTACGACATCCAAAGACAGATAGGATGGAGCCATCGCAGTTTCACATTACTGTTTGCATTGCAGATGTGTTCTGGTGACGAACAAGAAAGATCCCAGTTGCATACGCATTTTGTGGGAACACACCAAAACCTTCGATTGCATTTGCATCCTGTCTACACAAGATCATATAGAAAAAACAGGGGAAACATTTCACACCCTGGAAGCGGGGAGCAATGGTGAGAGGGGGCAATTGCTCACTCCAACTGTGAGCGCATGGGGCAGAGACTGCCATTCCCTTCTTTATCTCGAGGGTGCAGCCTGGAGGGCACCAAGAGACCACCTCAGTCCGGAGCATCCCTAGCAGCAGAGGACCAAGCAAGCTTCCCCAGTACCTTGTAATTTCTGGCTGTACTCTGTCCTGTCGGACTGACTCCTCCGCAAGGTGCCGTGGTCCCCGGTGGCAGCGGTGCTCTCCACCACGGGCTCCGTCCTCCTCCTCTCCCCCATGTACAGCCTGTTCCTCAGCAGGGCCAAATTCCTCCTCCTGCCCCCCGCGCCTTCCTTCCCCGGACAGTCCATGCTCGCCGTGGCCAGCTTTGCTTGGTGATGGCGGTGGCGGGGGGGCACTAGCTTGAGTTTTAGGGGGGTGAACTCGCTGCCCAGGTGAAGGCTGGTTGCTTTGGGCTTGGTTTTGGAGCAGGGCTCCCCAGGCTCAGCCCTGCCACCTGTGCCAGAGCAGCTCCACCCCCGGGAAGCTGACGCCCCAGGCAGTGTTTGCATTCACCTGCCTTATGTGCAAGCACTGCCGGCGGGGCCGGTTTCAGAGCCAGCCCCAAACCGCAGCCATTCCCAGCCTCTTTCCCCACTTCAGGGTACGCTCCTCACCCCGCTTCGGCACCCCGAAGCAGAGTCACGTCGTCCAAGCTTTGCCTGGGCCGCCCTCGCCGTGCGCTAGCAGGGAGATGCCCGCGTACGGCGGGGCACGGCCGCGCTTTCACCAGATACCTTCCCTCTCTGCGCTGCCGGGGCAGAGGGCAAGGCAAATGGGAAGGGGAGGACAGCCACCCCCTTGACCCTCGCTCCTTCGGCTTCCTCAAGGCTAGTGCCCAACCGGCAGCCTGGTCAGGACCCCAGCTCCTCGCCAATCCAATTGCATCTGCCAGGCACCTGACCCCACTGAGAGGTGTAGCCTTGAGGCTGGAAACTATGGGTTTGAAGGCAGACCGATCACCCAGGCCCATGAAGGAAAGGGCTGAGAAGGAGACGAAAACCCCTCCGGGAGGTGGGAAGCAGTGTGGAGCTGACGCGTTCTCAAACCAGGCTGTGTCCCACTTTACACTACGCACGGAGAGGCAACATGAAAGCCTGCCAAGGACCTGCGGAGGCTGTTGTAACATATCACCGTGCTCTGATGGCCGAGGAAGTGGACACCAAAACACCTGCTCGTAATACCTCTGGATTGGCCCCTGGAGGAGATCTTATTATCCTGTCTGTTAGCAACGGTCTCTGGCATGCACACGCTGTCTAGTGATCCTCCATAGCGCCGGTCTAATCAAGCTCATGTTAAAACAGCAGGAGCTGCTGGCATCTAAGCTTGGACCAGACTTATCCTGGGAAGAGCCCCAACAGTCATCAGCAGCAATCACTGCCGCTGCTGTGATACCTACCCCGTGCGGCCCTCGCTGCCCTAGGAAAGGCCTGGTGGGAGCCCCGTGGTGCAGCCTAATCCGTGTCGGCTTCACGCACGCTCATTGCCACAGCATCTGCTGGGGGGACCCAACTACTGTCCCTCTGACATAAGCTGGCAAAGCGTATTGCTTTAGCATTGCCACACTGTGTCCCTGAAGGACTGCACAGTAAGAAACAACAAAAAATAAGCGGCGGTCGACATAGTAGTGGAACCTTGTTTCCAACTTTGACTTTTCTTTAAGAAGCTGGTCCTGTGACGCAAGCTCCTGATCAAAGCTCCTCATTTCTACCCAGCATTGAAAGGAAAAGGTTATAAAACTGTTAAGCAATTTACTACGTCACATTGCAGCGCTGTGCCAGTACTGCACAAAGTGTCCAGCCCGAACACAGCCTCACAGAGGAATAAAGCGGCGAGGGGAATACCGGGAAGACTTTGTGCTCGCACAGAGAAGTCATATATTACGTAGGCAATCCATGTGTTACATCTCGTCTCCTCTTTGATATTCCCTAAGAAACTCTTCGTTTTGCAAGCCAGACCACAAAAGTTCCTTGAAAGGCAGAGCAGTGGTGACAGTGGGGAGAGGCATAGGCGGGGACAGAGCAGTGACAACCTTGTGACAAGTATCAAAGACCCAGCAACAAATAAACAGATTAAGGTGGGAGTTGAGGGAAATCAACCATCCCATTTCGTTACACTGGGGACTTCCTGAGGGCTTTTTTTTTTTTTGAAGCAATGGCTTAGCCTTCAGCGAGGGTGGTAAAACTGGTTTAAACAGTCACCACCCTGACTGCCCCCCTTTCCCGAATAATTTTGTTCCCACTATTGCTGCAGGGTGTAAACACCCCCATCTGAGATGGAGGAACTGATCTGGCCGAAAACTTCCTCCCTCCCCCCTCTCCCCTGGGCTATTTTCCATCTGGATCTGTGTTCCTGTTTAGTTCATCACCCAGCTACGCAAGCAGTTGCGGCAGCATGAGGCAGGGGATGATGCAGGGGCACGTGTGAGCAGCTGTGGGTAGGGCTGATGGTTGCTTAAGCCAGCGCTGCCCACAGAAGGTATTTCCCCCAGCCAGGATTTTATGGTGTCATGCTTTTCAGAAGACACAGGCCCCATCATTTATATGAGATTTCCTTATATTTATTTAAATTAAGATAGTTTGGGGGAGAACTGGGGAATATATTTTGGCTGGGTGGAGGTGGAAGAACAAACCTTATAAAATTCTTGGCTTTGTAGGCTCTCTGCCACATACGCAGAGTCACGGCCAAGATAGGATATAGTAAAGTTTGCTCAGGTGTTTATTACGACAGCAATCTACCCACATGCAAAAGCTGTCTTCCTCGTCCTCCTCAACTCAGTCGCAGGGTGTGAAAAGGTATGTGTTCGTTCAGCAAGGGAACGGTTGCAGGGAAAGCCGGCTGCGGTTTGTTGCTGCCTTTGTACTTGCAATGGTTTACCTGCACTATTTCTGAGGCAGCCAGCAGCCCAGAGCTAGCTTACACTGCAGTTTGGAAATGTAGATGAGTACTTTCTGCAACCTCAAAACATCTCCTCTGTGCCACTCAGCCCGGAAAAGGCTGAAAATAGCATGTCTTCTGTAATACCCCAAGTGAGGGGGATGCTTTCAGGACCAGTGGCTTCCCTATTGCCTCTGGAGGGAGGTTTGAGACACAGCCCGGTTTATCCTTCGTCACGTTAAATCCAATGGTTGTTTTACACTAGTGGCCTGTGCCAGTGCAGTCAGTAGGAAGAATATGTAAAAACGATCAGATGCATCTTTGAGCAAGACACCCCCATAAACTCTTATTACTGTTTACTGTACTTTACCTGGACTGTAACAAAATGCCACAGAAAGCACAGTCAGAACTGCATGTGAAGTACTCGACTTCAGTTGCCACTCAGTAGTATGAGCAACCCTCTCTCAATTTCCAAATTACGCCTGCTCCCTTCTGGCCCTGGTAACAACTGATGGTCAAGTGGTATCAAAGTCACTAATCCATAAGACAAGAGGGAATCTTTGGCATCTAGATAGACAAAACGCTCCTTTTACAATTAATGTGAAAATCGCTTTAACCGCTCTATGTTGTGCTCATTTAATTCTACAAAGCAAACTGGAACCCAGTTGATGTGAGCACTCACAGAGGAGCTATTTGCACGGAAGCCACCCTGCTTAAGAGACAGAACAGGTGCTGGTGTCAACACGGAAAATATTGGCATTGTGTTCCCAAGCAACTGTATTAGACACATGTAAGAGCTTATTGTTGTACAGTCAATGCTAACGTTTATCTCAGTCCTGAGCTACAAACTAACCAGAAGCGCCATCAAGACTGATGGCCATTAAGTAAGCAAACAGTTATTTGTTGTCTTGTAATACCTCACAGCTGTTAAGGAAGATTTCTTTATAACTTAGTATCCCAGAGTATATACTAAAAATGCCGGTGTGGGCTGACTACCGTGCCTGTTCCCTTTGAGTGGAGGCACAGACCACTGCTGGAGTCCTGTGTCAATGACACCAGACTGTCATTTTCAGGCTTGTTCACTGCAATGGCCAGCACAGGTACCAAGCGAAAAGAGAGTCTCAGTACGCAGCTGCAGAGTGACTTCACCAGCCAGAGCCAATTTTGCCCACGTAAAGCGATTACACTCGACAGGCGGTGGAGAAGCAGAAAGGTACCATGGTACTGCTGCAGAAAGCTGTCCTACCCTCCTCACAGGCGAAGCACGACAGCAAAGAGCACAGATGTCTTTATAGCTCCCTGCCTCCGTACAAGGAAGCCTAGGTGCATGTAAAAGCAAGCCCGTATCCCTTGTCACTCTGCCTCTATGCACAAGTCATAGCAAAGATGTCTTCTGAGGGGCAAAAAGCTGAGGCTTTGATAATAACAATCATGTGTAAGGCCCACCAAGGACTTTGAGCACTGGGAAGTTGCTAGTACGTACACCCTACCTGTTTGCAGCTATACTGGTAAGATAAGAACAGAGTGATGGGTGAGGATAAAAGCAATAAAAAGGGAAGGCTCAAGGACAGGTAAAACTGGAGTCTAAACATTGATTTTGCACAGTGAATGAATCAAAAGTACTTTGAAATATGCATAGAAAAAAAGCTTCAAACACATTTCAATAGTACAAAAAGAGAAAAAGGCCTGTCTTGTAGGTGAAAAGCTATTTAGTGTGGCAGTGTCACCTTCACTCCTGTTGATCTCGCCAGACTGGTGATTCCTGTAGAGAAACAGGTCTTCAGAAGTGAGTGCACAGCGATAATTTCTTTTAGCCCTGTCTATAGTGTTTCTTGTCTAAATATTTGTAGGAGAAATTAATAAAGCATACGCCTGCCAGGCCTCAGGCTAGGCTGTGGATATTTTTAAGAAGGGATGGCTCAACCTATCAGTCCATGCAATCCATCTCCTCCAACTGCTGTGATGCTTTCTTACTCCGAACAAAGCCTCTGCCCCAGTTTACACACAGAAAAGGCTGATGCGTTTTCTGCCTACAGAGAAGGACCCAGCTTTCAAACAAAACACCTGCTGGAGAGAAGGGTCAGCAGGGCTCGAATTGTCCTCACAGCACCAGTGGGTCCGTCACTATCCAGCCAGGGCTTTGTATCGGGCTGTGAAACAGGCTCGGAGGCAGGCCAGCTCCCAAAGGCACACGTCGAAAGGCAGTGCTGCTTTGAAAGGGCTAGGAGGTGCGGAGGAGAGGGGAACCCAGCAGCCCTTTGATTTCTTTGGCATTAGAGCCACGCTGTTATTTTCTAAGGAAAATAACCTGACTCTGTTGATCAAGTAGATGGCACTGTGATATCAAAGCTAATGAGGAAAGACAAGCAAGCGAGCGAGGCACAGATAAAAGGACAGGAAGATGAATCTTCATTATTGTTATGTTTCGATGTAAAATAGGGGGGTGTAGAAATTACTGAAGATGAAATATTTTCCATGGGATTCTTTGAGAAACTTCTGTCTGGCAATTCACAAATCAAGAGGGGAATGGAGCCTAAAAATGACTATCATGAGCAATAGACGAGATTTTCCTTCTTGGTTCCTATTTTGAAGGATTACGGATTTGCAGCTTTGCGCTAAAACTTCATGTTTCCAGATGGTATTTATATAGCTGAACTGGAATCTTTTTCTCTTTCTCTTTTTGTGTATGTGCACGCATGTGAAAGAATGAATGAAAGAATGAACAGGAAAGAAGACTATTTGGTGGTGATTTCTGTTTTGTGATGGGGAATTTACTTTGGAGTAACAAAGATAAGAGACTTAAAAAAATTTTTCAATTCATACTCACAAATGAAGTTTTTGGTGGGAGTTACGGTAGGCTGAAAATCCTTGGTTCACAGGGCTTAAAATGAACTCAGTACAGAAGCCCAAGAGGGAAGAAGTGGGCATATCCTACAAAGCTTGACTCAGCCACAGTGTCCTGGCCTCTTGATAGGCAAATCACTTTCTAGGCAGAGGTCCAGAGAAGTTAATCTGGCAGGCGAATCCTAACACACATTATGGGGAGCCTAACGAAAAGCATGGTTAAAAACGAAACTAAGAGCTCAGAGAAACAATTTATTCAAAAAAACCCAGGGTATAAACTTGGCATCCTCCCATACACGGTAGTGAATCTTATGACCAAAACCGAATTTTGCGTAAATACAGAGGATCAGCCTTTTTAAAGCAATAGAGTTACTGAAATGAGTTCACTGCTATAAAAAAGGGTTCGCAATCTCACCCAAGATATTCAGTTTCTTTGGGATAGGAGCCTCTGTCTTTATTCACATTGAGATGGAAAGTAACATAACCTGATAAATGTAGTTCTGGTTACTGAAACACACAATTTGTTCCTTTTAGTTAGATGATGTAGTCTTTTGCTGCCACCAGGCATTTGTCAGCCTGTAAAATGCAAATACGTGTGTGAGCAGGCTGCACATTGACATCCTCTCCCAAATCCAGCTGTGCCAACGAAAGAGGTTCCTGACTTCAACGACTTGTTGTCCTCCTCCTGCTGCAAACTGTCAGTGCAAAGATCTGCAGAAGGAGTTGTTCATGCTCCTTAACTTGTTTCGGCTGAAAAGCAGCCTGACTGACTTAGCCCATGTCCCCAAACTGCCTCAGCTAGCCTTGCTTGGTGTGATCTGAACCAGGGAGCACTGGTACGAGCTGATCCATCAGCACGTTGGGGAGATGGTGATGGCTGAACGAGTGAGCACTGGCAAGCAAGTGAAGGCAGGGACCTGTTCCACCGAGGTGGCTGGACGGAGAGGATGGCTGCCCGTGACTGCTGGCCTTTTGCACACAGGTGGCAGCAAAATAGAAGGCTGGCAAGAGCTGATTCCTTCAGATTAATGGTTTTATAAGCCATGGAGGTAGAAGTTATATTACAGCAAAAGTTAACGATAATGGTGTGATCACCAGTAAAGAGCAAACGCACTGAAATAGCACATAGTTGTACTAATGAAGTTCTTCAAAGCCTTATTAGCTGAAAAGATGAAAATTATTTTCATTCAGGAGGAAGGGAAACTTTTTTTTTAAATTGTAATGTTTTCTGCATTTAATTTGCACAGCATTTTCATGGGGAAAACATTCATTATATATATATGCGTGTGTGTGCATATATGCAAAAATAGATATAAAATAAATGTACATGTACACTGCAGACTACAAACTTCTAAAGAAAGGATGTCCTTCAGGCTTAGGTGATTATACTGCTGCTGAGTTTTTGCTATACTCCAGTGGCATTCTGCTGGAATGAGATTCACCCCTGTGCAGAGGGCAAGCATAAAACCTAAGTACCATGTAAGTCCTACTTAAGTCTTAAGGACCTGGTTCTAATTCCATTGAAATAAATAGCAATATTTTCACTGTCTTTCAGTGGGAGCTGTTTCAAGGTCAATAAATGGGATTAGTCCTATACATGCCTTTTACTGGTCCAATTGGAGTGATACTTGAAGGACCTAGATGTAAGATGCTTGGCAATAAAAAGAGGTGAAATAATACCTTGGTAGTAAAAGCCCTGGTAATTCTGGAGAATTTGCTTAAGGTAGACAGTGGAACCAAAACATTCATTTGTTTCAAAGTTTCAAGAATGTTAGGCAAATTTGTTCTAACCAGGAAGCTGGTCTTATCCAAGTCTGACTTGAGGAGTACTGTGTGTACTTCTGCCATATTCTGTGTAATATAATGCATGATACCGAGAAATACAGTCAAACCTATTTAAAGCATTATTATTATTATTATTATTATTATTATTATTGTTATATGATCTGCAGTATTAAGAGATTTTTTGATACCTTAGAGTATTAAACCATCAAGTTCTCTGCTCTGGCAGCATTAACAGGGTTTCCATGTTTTTCTGCTACATCATCTACCCTTGCTAGGTAACACAATGGCATCTATTTATGCATCTAGAAAGTGCCTGCACAGAAACTCTTTCGTACTTCTTAAATTCCAAGTGTTTCACAGCTGATTTCCCATTACACATGAAAAAGCTTTAGATAAGACCACGTTCACAAGACAAGGCAATGGAGAACTCCGCACTCAGACTTTGTGCATCTTATAGGGACTCCTGGCCACAGCAGTGTATTTCACTTCCCAGCTTGTGTATGGAAATAAATATATATTGGACTCCTTCTAGAATAACCCTACACCCAACTGCCAACTTTGCAAGTGTAAAAATACTGTGTGTGTGCTCAGTAAGTGATTTTCAAAGACTCTGACCTTCCATAAATGAAATCCAGATTCCTCAGAAGTAAGCAGAGGTGAAAGGCTAGGCCTATGGCACATGTTTGTTTTTAACCTTGCCTGTTTGAGCAGCAGGACAACTCAAAGAAAAAGCAGAATAGATTTTTTTACAATAGAAAAAAAATTTCTCTACTTTTTTTTTTATTATTCCACATGAAAAAAAGATGATTTGCCCCCTTGACAAAATTAAAAAATTAAGAACTTCAGAGACCATACACAAAGAATTTCACTCTCCCATGTCCAGTTGAGGAGGTTACCCCTGAAAACCTTGTATTTGGTGAACTCAGTGAAGAAACACACCAACTCCTCTGGTGAAACACCAACTACTATTGTGCAGCTTCTGTGGAGTTGGGTAATGGGCCTGCAAAACATCCTCTCTGTTCTCCTGGAGATAAGTCTGTTGTGACAAATACAGCAAGCAGTGGCACAAATCAGAGGAGACCATAGCTTTTTTTTCCCCCAGAGCCTTCATTGTCATGGAAAATCCACACACTAGAATACAGCTCCCTCCGAGGTCCAGAGCAGCAACTAACACATTTCAGAGGAGTGCAGGGGGGAACGGTGACGGAGGCCATCATGGAAATCAACCACTCTAGCGTAAAATAACGCTGGGTCCTTACTCCACACACTGAACAGACAATCCTGACGCTTTTGAAGCCCAATCTACCAAACAGTTGAGGGGACAAATAAAGGGAAGAAAAAGTTATATGCTGTTCAAATCTGATGGAAGAGATTGATTTAGCCTTTCTGCTGCAAATAAATCATTCCCAATAACATTTAAAATACTGTATAAAATAATCAGGGTAACATGGGAGTTATCCTGCAGAAATCTTTCAGGGTAATTCAAATTTAGTGGGCATGGTTGACAGTTGGACTCGATGATCTTAAAGGTCTTTTCCAACCTAAACGATTCTATGAATCAGAGTTAAAATGCAAAGCTAATATTAACCACTTTTAGGGGTGAATACACAAGATTATTGGCTTGGGATTTAAAAGTGATGACAGCAACAAAAGGTGTTTTGCCTCAGTTTCTCCATCAATAAAATGCAAATATTGTATCTGCCCCTTTTCAGGAATTTTTGAAAGATCCACAAATAAGAAGCACTACTCCAAGAACTACCACCCATATTGACAGATGAAATTAATGCAAAATCCCCCTCAAGGATCAATGAAAAGAGAATTCAAAGTAATCAGATCATATGTAGGGGTAATAAGCTTTAAAAACAGCACAACCTGAATACAGATAAGGATCTAGTTTAAGTGTCAGCAGGGTTCAAAAAAAAAATGCATTCACCATTGGGAATCCATGCAAATAGCCTGCCTATAAGCAGTGCAGACACGGACTGGCTTGGGTGACATAAAACTCCAAGTGCCAGGAAGAAATAAATGCCCTAGGGAGCAGCAGGGTGGGGGTCTTCACACCAACACAACCTTGCTACCATCACCCCTAATTTTGCATCCACAATTTTGGCAGTGCTGGTGGCCTGAAAGCACCTCAGCATGGGTACAGCTGGAGTACCACCTGCCCAGGCTCACCTGGCTCCGGCTGGGGGACACCTGCTGCCTCAAGTGTTGTTGTTTTATTATTATTATTTTCTACTCGGTGGAGCCCTCCGTTGAAGCTGGGCCTATGCAGTCACCCTACAGCCTCCTTCTTCTTCTGAGGTGCAGACTCTGGCCTCACCAGGGAGAAGCAGTCATCTCCCGGGGCCCGCAGGGAACACGGGGGCAGCGCCCGGGCCCAGCAGCAGCCACCCCCTCAGGAAAAACCTCCACCACACCGCCGCCTTTCCAGCGGAGCCTGTGCGGCCGGTGCCGCCATTTTGGGCCTCTTGGGGCTAACGGTCGCGCCCTCCCTCAGGTGGCAGCCGCGGCCGGGCGCGAGGCGGCGGCTCTCCCTCATCGCCGGTGAGGCGGGAGGGGACAGGGAGCAGACTCTGCCGACCGCCACCACCCTTCACCGCTGTGCGAGGTTTCCCGGCGGTGGCAGGCGGGGCTGAGGCGGGGGGGGG
>VYZV01023852.1:0-13392 GCA_013401275.1 Pandion haliaetus
AAAGGAAGAATGGTACCCCACCCATAGGTTGGCTTTCCGAGGAGGAAAGATAAATGCTGTAATTATTAATAGTTTCTCACAGGTGGCTCCCGGAGTATAGAGGTGACAATGCTGAGTGCAAATACCAGATTAATCCCACAACCGATAACTTTATCATACCATAAGCCAGTGTTACACAATACATNCGATAACTTTATCATACCATAAGCCAGTGTTACACAATACATCAAAGCAAAAACCTTAATCCACCTCCCATGGAAGATAAGCAGCAACACAGAAACTACAAACAGCCAATGAGGTGATACATAACAGAACTTTAAAAATGAGAGCAACAACTCTAAGAACACATAAATCAACATAGGGACCAGCGACTATTAGACCAATATAACGAATGCTTGTAACAAGTTGGTTTTAACAAGCTCTGGTCAGATCTGTCATTATGTCAACCCTTCGTGCCCCACGTTGGGTGCCAAAAAGGACTGTTGTGGTTTAATCCCAGCCAGCAACTAAGCACCACCCAGCCGCTTACTCACTTCCCCCCGCCCCCACCCAGTGGTATTGGGGAGAAAATCGGGAAAAGAAGTACAACTCATGGGTTGAGATAAGAAATGTTCAATAGAACAGAAAAGAAGAAATTAATAATGATAATGATAACACTAATGAAATGACAACAGTAATAATAAAGGGATTGGAATATACAAGTGATGCACAATGCAATTGCTCACCACCCGCTGACTGATGTGCCTGTTAGTCCCTGAGCAGCGATCCACCCCAGTTCCTAAAGACGTCACACGGTATGGAATACTCCGTTGGCCACTTTGGGTCAGCTGCCCTGTGTTCCCACCCAACTCCTTCTGCCCCTGCAGCCTTCCTGCTGGCTGGTCATCAGAGCCTGAAAAGCCTTGACTTTAGACTAAACACTACTTAGCAATAATTGAAAACATCAGTGCGTTATCAACATTCTTCTCATACCTAGCTCAGAAACATAGCACTCTACCAGCTACTAGGAAGACAATTAACACCATCCCAGCTGAAACCAGGACAGTTTCCTGTACATTCGTGTACATGTGTAGGTGAATTGACTTAACTGGTTCTTAGCCTGAAGATCTAGATTGCTGCAAGCTTTTGACTACAGACCAAGATTAACTGTGGACCTTTTATTCTGTAACACTCTTGGTCCAGCAATCAGGCATCAATCCCTTGTCTATCAAGGAGGAAAAAAAAATGTGAATATTCTCACATTTAGAGCAGGCCTAGATAAGCAAACAATTACAAATTCAGTTTGAACGGAGCTGATGACTAAAATTCTTTCCTCGGGATGTTTATCTCCAGTGGAATATACAGGAAGCCAATAAATATGTGTAGTATTTAACAGTGTGGAGACCACATTTTGAGAGAGAGAGTTCTAGAGTATGTGGTCATTTTACTTAAGGCTTGTAAGTAAAGATAGTTAAGGAAGCCTTGAGATCATCAAGCAAGTCTTTACTTGACTTGTTACTGTCCTTTGCTCTTTTGTGATCCAGGCTTTTCCTGATAATATTGTCTTTTGTTAATAACTCTTAAGTGTCTGCAGATGGTATGTTATTTGTAGTCCTTCTGTTCTTTTCTCATTTTGTTTTCCATAAATCCCCCATTAGATTAAAACAACGTAATTATACAATAAACTACCAAATAACCTTTTCTACAGTATTCACAAACTCTTATAGAACAGATCTGTTTCTACCACATCCAGTACCTCTCTGGAAGTTAGAAGGAAGAGTTTAAGTTTATATTTCTGCCATTAAAGGACAGTGGGGGGGTTAAGAAACGAGTATAAGGAGAACAAGATAAAAGCAAGAACAAAAGAAAACACTTTATGGCAGATAGCACACTGTTCTGGTATTTGAAGAGGCTAGCCTGGAGGTCCTATTTCAATGAAGTGACCGTAGTGCAATTCCCAGCAATATCTTTTAGGTCAGATATTCCAGACAGAAAATAGGACAGGCTTTGCAGATCACAATGTGTCAGGTAGGACAGTTGATTCTCTGAGTGACTTCTCCTTCAGTGGAGAAAACCCGAAGAAAACAAAATCCCACAACTTAACACAGGTTAGCGTAAAGTGACTCTAGTGAATAGTAATAACACTTTTGCATTATTATTTCAAAGCACGTGTAAAATTCCACTCCAGGAAGAATACTGCAGAAGTCCTGGTGCATGTAAACAGTAGCTGTCAGTGATTGCTTGCACTGAACATTGAGTTAGAAGAGTAGGAATGAAACAAGTTAAGGAGTGAAAGCAACTCACTGGAAAAATGAAAGCTACTACTCCTGGTAGTTTAATTGTACTATGATGGCTTCAGAAACTAAAATATCTCTTGCCTGCAGCACAATCACTGAAGAGATCTGAATTGTTGACAGAATATCTCAGACATTACAGTCTGCAGGTTTGGTACCTAAAGTAATGATCTAGAAAGATCTGCCAAGTTTAATTGATTATTCTGATACATCAGTAAAATGCAGCTTGACTGCTTCAGCACAAAGAAGAAAACAATCTAAACAACACCAGTGCTGAAGATGAGAGGTCATAAAAGCAGTGATATAAAAGACCATGTTTCCTAACTGATCTGAGGAGGAGGAAAGGAATGTCAGCTCACTGATTTATGATGGAATTTGATGATCCAATGATATCCACAGGATGTCCCTATGACCTTAATACCCTGTCCGTGCTGCTTCTTCTGCATATGAAATTAACAGAGTGATATAAAATTCTGCATATTTTGCTCATCCTCATAATGTAAAAGTTTTTTCCAATAGTGTGACAGTTTGGTTTACTGCCAAGCCTTTGTAATTACCATTTTTATATGTTTGCCCTGTTTTTAAGACTTACATGGTACAGATCTTCTGTAACGGCCTTTTCATCCATTATGCACAGTTGAAAAAAATATTATTTAAAGTTGCAAAATGTTATACTCATAAACTGACTGTTGGCAAAAGGGAAACCAATCCTAGATATAAATCTAAGAATTTACTGTTTGTTCTAGTAATGTTTTAACAGTCAAATTAAATTGACAATCCCTCTGTGACTTAAGGTTTCAGCCTTCCTCAAGCAGAATGGGTGGAGTGAGATATGTGAAAAGCCGTCAGCATCCTGAGATCTTTGCTGCAAGGATATTCATGGTAGGGTTCCTTTCTTTTTCAGTCTTGAGTGGGCTTGGAGTTATTTTGGTGCAAGTCTTTATCCCAGTCTTCCTTCTCCCAGTCTGCTTCCTGGTACCCAGCTGAAGTTTGAAAGTTGGACACTGGCCTCCCCCAGGCTCAGGTGGTATCAGCTGTGACAGTCAATGCAGTACTCCATGATTTTCTTAGGATGGTCATACATGTATATTCATATATTCATAGAGACAAAATGTGTTAGGTAATAAGCACTTTATCACTAGAAATTTTTTATAGCAAGCAAAAATCAAAAGTGATTAAGGTATGCCCAAAAAATCCTGAGACTTTCTCGTTAGTACAAAGATTAGTGACTTACTAGTAACAGCAAAAGTCATATTTCCTGAGCTACAATGAAAACATATGAAATTCCTACTCCTTTTTGTAATTTTTTTCATGCAGAGTCATGAACAGGGAAAGAAGAAATAAAGTATAAGTTATTTATATAGTCCATAAGATACTTTGAGACATTCATTATTCAGATACGTTAGGATATAAATGAATAGTTAAAATGGCTGTGTTTAAGATGTCTCAGATTACAAGTGTCTGACAGCCATATGTTTTAAAACTATAGGATGATCACAGGGATTAGATTTTGTATCTGGACAAGTATTCACAATTTAATGAGAATAAATTAAGTCAGAATTTACAGTTGATATGAAGATATCATAAAGCTAGATATTGTTTTAGAGGGGAAGTCAAAGCAGTTTTTCTGGATTTTAACAAGGCTTTTGATACTGTCCCTCAAAGCATCCTTCTGGACAAGTTGTCCAACTGTGCGATGACCAGGTCCACGGTGCGCTGGGTGAAGAACTGGCTGAAGGGCAGAATTCAAAGGCTTGTAGTTAATGGGGCTGCATCTGGCTGGTAACCAGTCACCAGCAGTGTTCCTCAGGACACAATTCTAGGGCTGGTTCTCTTCAGTATTTTTATCAATGATCTGGATGCAGGAGTTGAATGCACCATTAGCAAGTTTGCGGATGATACCAAACTGTGAGGTGCTGTTGACTCTTGAAGGACAAGATGCCTTGCAGGGGCACCTAGATAAATTGGAGCATTGGGCTATGATTAATGGGATGAAATTTAACAAGTCCAAATACCAGATCCTCCACCTGAGATGGAGTAGTGCCAGGCACAAGTATAAATTGGGAAAGAAGTAGCTGGAGAGTAGCCCTGCAGAAAGGAATCAAGGGGTGATAGTTGACAGCAGGCTCAATAGGAGTCAGCAGTGTGCCAGGGCAGCCAAAAGGGTAAACCGCATCCTGGGGTGAATCAAACACAGTATAACAAGCCAGTCAAAATGATTATCCTGCTGTATTCAATATTGGTGCGGCCTCACTTTGTCTACTCTGTGCCGTAGGTTCTTGAATGTGTCCAGAGAAGGGCAAGAAAGCTGGTGAAAGAGCAAGGGCTGGAAGGCATGTCCTATGAGGAGCGACTAAGGACTTTGGACTCATCTAGTTTGGAGAAAAGGAGGCTGAGGTTTGACCTCATTGGTCTCTACAGCTTCCTGAGCAGGGGAAGTGGAGAGGGAGGTGCTGATTTCTTCTCCCTGGGATCCAGTGATAAGATGCATGAGAATGGTTCAAAACTGCACTAGGGGAGGTTCAGACTTGACATTAGGAAGCATTTCTTTACTGAGAGGGTGGCCAAACACTGGAACAGGCTTCCTAGAGAAGTGGTCAGTGCCCCAAGCCTGTCGATGCTTAAGAGGCATTTGGACAATGCCCTTAACAACATGCTTTAACTTGGTCAGCCCTGAAGTAGTCAGGCAGTTGGACTAGATGATTGTTGTAGGTGCCTTCCAACTGAAATCTATTCTATTCTATTCTATTCTATTCTAACGTATTACATTTTTTTGTATGAGGAGCCCTATTTCCATGCATTTGAAAACTGCAGAGTGAAGACTCAAATAAAGTATAATGAAACAAAAGTATGGAAGACCTATGTTAAAGGGCAGCAAGATGTGGTTTTACTGGGTGTGGATGGCAAGGTTTTGGCAGTGGAAAGATATAGGAGGATTCTGTGAGGAGAGGCCAGAAGCTGCCCCATGCCAGACACAGCTAGTCCCAGCCATATTCGCAATGGCCCACTGTAGCACATCTGAGCCCGTGAGCTGCACTGCTAGCATCTCAGGGAAAACACATTTAAGAAAGTGCAAAACATTGCACAGCAGTGAGGAGTGAGGAGAAAAAGTGTGAGAAACAGCCCTGCAGACACCAAGGTCAGAGGAGGAGGAGGGGGAGGAGGCACTCCAGGCACCAGAAGACATTCCCCTGCAGCCCATGGAGAAGACCATGATAGAGCTAATATCCACACCACAGCCCATGCAGGACCCCACACCAGAGCAGGTGGATATGCCCTGAGGGAAACTGCAGCCTGTGGAGGGAAGGAAGCTGAAGCCCATGGGAAAGACACATGCTGGAGCAGGGGAAAAATGTGAGGAGGAAGGGTTAGCAGAGAGGAGCTGTTTTGGACTGACCACAACACCCATTCCCCATCCCCCTGTGCTGCTCAGAGCAGGGAGGGATGTAGAGGAGCTGGGAATGAAGGAGTGGAGTTGAGGTTGTGCAACAAGGGGGAGAGAAAAATTTGCTTTAATTTGTCTTTGTTTCTCAATATCCAAACCTAATATAATTGTCAATAGTTTAAATTAATTTTCCCCAAGCTGAGTCTGTTTTGCCTGTAATGGTAACTGGTAAGCGATCTCTCTGTCTGCATCTCAACCCATGAGCTTTTTCATCTTATTTTCTGTCTGTGCCCTGTTGTAGAAGGGGGAGTGGCAGAGAATTGTCAGGGAAAAAGTGATTAGAGACAGAAATATATATATAAGTATGTTAGTTGGAGCACAAAAAGACTCTTCTTTTTAAATGGAAGAACATAGCAAATAATTCACCTGTTTCCATGAGGCTTGGAGAGCTTTTCATTAAAAAAGGTATTAACAATATGAATGCCCTGGAGCAGGATTTGAAAACCATTTTACCATAATGTTATCAATAAAAATAGATTTAAACATTTCCATTAAAATGGACACTAGTCACAGTCTAAGTGGCAAAGGCACAAAGAGGCTGGGGGACAGTCAGATTGCAGTTTTCAGGAATGCTTGGGAATGCTGGGAATACAACACAGCCAGCTGCATCCTGCTGGTGGCAGCAGAACAGGTGCAGGCAGTGCAGCCAAAAAGATTGTATAACTACAAAGGTTAGATTATTTATTGCAAATCTAGTAACTACAGAGCAAATGGACAGCAAAATACTGATGGAATGTAATGGGTAGAGCAACATTCCAAACTAAGTTGCCACAAAATATGAGAAACGGTAAAGAAATTAAGTCTTAGAGGAATGATAGGAATAGGAATAATAAAAATAGGTCTGGCTTTTATCTGCTATGTTGTATCTATGACAGGTATGTCCTCCTACCCACTGACTAACACCTATTATGTTATCTTTTTACAGGAAATTTTGAGCAGTTTAGCATCACTATCATAGTAACTTGAAACATAATGGGCATTTTTTCAAAGAATTATACATATTTATTAATTCACATTTGTGAACTTTCTTTTCTTTCCCATGATACGTTCATTCCTGTTTCAGAAAAGATACAAAAAACATTCAGAAAGTCCATATACACTGTTTTTTAGCTCTTCTTCTCACTTTAAAAGTCTAGGCTCAATTTATATTAGGCAAGATTTGGGAAAAAAATAATGTCACTGTCTCCTACAGTGGCTTGTGCTGGAGAAAAGAAAATGGAAAAATAAACCAAACTAAATCTTTCCTGGAATGTTTTTTCTCCCAACCAGAAGCATTTCAGTTTATTTAATGTATCCATTGAAGAATAAAATAGATTGAATTTTATACTTGCAATCATATTTGTTCCTCTTCTGCATTCATTATTTTTATTTCTTTTATGCCTCTGTGGTTTTACACAGTGGTACAGCGGTATCTTCTGTATTGTTCTCTATTCTTTTCCTAATTTTTAACATAATGCTTGCTTTCTGAACCACCACTAAGCCCTAGAGCTGACATTTTCATATAGTTATTCACAATGATTTCAAGAGCACTTCTCTGAGTGCTAATACTAGTTTAGAACCTACCATGTGCACAGGCAGGGCTGTTTTGCAACAAATACCTCATTTGTTGCATTTTGGTTCAATCACACAGCATTGTGGAAGCCTTCTGAAACAATTCACTAATCTATTAGTTCTTCTCTACATTACGAAAATTTGTACCACTCATCCTTTGCCACCTCTATTGTCCACAGTAACTTCTATTCTTCTGTACAGAGGCCAATCCAAGAAGTAGATTAAACAACAGATTTATATCAGTGAATTACCATTTTGGACCTTCTAGGACTCCTCTTTGGATTCTGTAAGGTATAGTGACTTGCTCAGATGTACTTTGGCAGTTTATTCTGAAATGAAAGTTCAGCTTTAACTAAATCTTCTATCTAGTGCTCTGCAAGAAGGGTTCAATGTAAGAGACAAGACTTGCATATTTTGAAGCACATGTTTTTACTTCTAATACACTGCTATTTCACTATTCCAAGTTTATTCATATGTATCCATTTATAGTTTACATTGTTATTGATAAATTAATTGTTACTGCATTTTTCTTTATCTTCACAAAAGAAAAGTACTGATATTCTGTCTGCTTTCTTTTCTTTTTCTTTTTCAGTACTACAAACAAAGGAAATTTACCCTAAAATCTGAAAGTAGACTTGGAGGTTTTGTCCTACATTACCATTTTTTAAAGAGTTATTTCTGTCCTTGTAAAAAGTGACAGATTCTGAAGCCATCTTATTGGCATTTCACACCACTTTGTAGCCTAAAAGTGCTGTAGTACTTTTGCAAATATAGAATAAGATTACCTCAATGTTATAAGCTCCTGGCTGGCAGAAGTATAATGATGCCAGCTCCCGCATGAGTAACCGGACATCTGATGTTATGCTTTGCCATCTGGACTCACTGTCACTAACGCTGCCTGCAGTGGTGCCCTGTAGCCAGGGGATGCACTGACTCCTCCTGCTTTCCATCTGCATCAAAAGAAGATCTGCTACAGGGGGAATTGTAATGGTGCATTAGACAACAACGGAATTAGCATAGCTACACAATGCATTGGAAGCAAGAAAATAAGTTTTTACTTTCCCTGTAATCTTTAATAGACCATCAAAATAGCAGCAGTACCTATGCAGAACTGTTCCAGCCCCTACTATAAGTTGCTGCATATTTTCAAAACACAACCACAGATGTATTTAAAAATAGAATTTCTTGAATGGAAGATCAATTAATTTTCTTTTATTTCATATTCATTATTTTAAAATAAAATAGTTTCTAATGAGATCTTCCTTTTTTCTTCTCTCCCTGTCTTCATCTTGCATAATTTTACACACCTGCTGTTTATTTGGTATTTATGTTTCTCATTTTCACTTTTATACAGACTACAGTAGCATTTTTTTTTTCTTACTTAATAGTAGTTCATTGGTCTAGAACTTGAAGAATGTGATTACATTCACTTTTCAGCAACACCATTAGCTACCATCTGTATTAAGTTATCTCTTGGCTATTACTGGGATATTACTTAGTAATTTTTCTGATACTTCAAATTTCAATTTCTGGCAGCTTTAATGCTAGCTTGTATTATTGCTCCCTATTTGCTAAGGTAAAAGTAATTAATAATTATGATAATTATGTGATCCACCACTTGGTGTGAGCATGGCTGGAGTGTGTGTCAGTGACAAGTTCATGAGCTGTGTGACCTACGCTCAGGAGGCCTTCAGGGAATTTGTAGTCTTGTGAGAAGGGCCCTGCCAGGGATGGAAGTCTTGCACAGGAGTGGTAGATGCCTGTGCCCAGCTTCGATTTATTATTTAACTGGCCCTTAGGGACCCCAGCAACCTGGAACACTGCAATGAGGGGCTGACACAGGTCATGTGGAGAGTCCCCAGGGTGCTGATCAGGCTGCTGTTCGTGGCTGGTGCTTGCAGTCTGTGGAGCAGTCCTCATTCTGCTTCTGGATCTTCTGGGAAATTCTCCTGGGATGTTCAGAGCCAGGCTACTGCTGGTAAAGTTTGACTCCTGGTCAAGGAAAGACAAGAAGTCATTAAGCTAATGTTAGACAGAGAGAGGGGAGGGAAAGAGAACTGCCCAGTCCTGAGCGCAGCTCCCAGGAGCAGAAGTTTGCAGGGCAGGTTGTACAGAAGGGCACACAAAAGGCAGCTGCCGACTGCAGAAGACACTGTGGGTTTTAGCAACATTAGTGGTGATATGAAATGGGACATGGTCCCCAGCACTGATGGGAGCAACTACCACAGCAAATCAGAGGCTTTTATTCAGCCCTGTTTCCTGATGGAGGATGCTTTTGGATCACTAGGAATGATGGGGTTGGGGGAGACTACAGCCTTCAGCTGAGTGAAGCAGCAGTCAACAAGGGTCAAAAGCAGACTGATGAGAAGAAAGGGGAATGGGAACAATCAAATAGGGCAAAGATGCATCCATCTCAAGTGTGCTTGCACGACTGGAGTGCTGCAATGGACAAGATCTTCAGCAAAGACAGGCAGGGATGACAGGGAATGGGCAGTGAGGCCCTCTTGTGTGGTGGTAAGCAGCAAGCTGAAAATGAGCCAGCAGCATGACCTGATGAGGGCAACAGCATTGTGGGTGGCATGAACAGGGGCATGATCAAAGGGATCATTGTCCTCCTCTGCTCAGCACTGTTAGAACACATCCAGATACTGCACCCAGTTTTAGGCCCCCCAGTACAGGAAAGGCATTGACAAACTCAGTAAGGTCAGTGAGGCCCACAGCGTGATCAGGACTGGAGCACTTGCCTTAGGAGGAGAGGTCATAGGAGTGGGGCTTGGTCACTTTGCAGCAGGGAGGGCTGCAGGGTGACCCACAGCAACTGCCCTACATGCAGGGAGGGGATGGAGAAGATGGAACCAGGTGTGAGAGACTGAATTGGCCCCTGGAGCCATTTGTCTCAAAGATTGTTAAGCAAGATACGCCTCTGACTGATAAGGCCACTGACCATCCAGGAGAGGAGAACTGAACTGTCATCTGGAGCCGTTTGTCTCAAAGTTTGTTTGTTGTGAGAGATTGAACTGTGAACTGTTTCCATTTGTCTCTGGGATGGCTTGTCAGGCAGGGTGCTTCTCTGGCTGATAAGGCCATTTAGGCATCCAGGGAGGAGACCGGGCTGGAGCCAGCAAAGTATGCAGGAATGGGGAGATAACCATTGTCTGGAGTCTTTGAGATAACTACTGTTTTCCTGGCGTTGATCACGCGAAGGTCGCCTGATAAACGAAACCTGCAGTGCATGAACAGTACGTATGTGCATGTATCGGACTATGCCCTATAAAAAACCGTGGAGACAAGCCGTGGAGGCGCACCCCATCACCAAAGAACTGAAGACTGAGGACCAACAAGACGCCGCTGGATCCATGGTGGTGACTATCCTTGCAACTCTTTCCTGACTGCTTGCTTGATTTCTGCCTTTTTCTTCCATTCTATCCTATTGCTACTATTTTCTACTTTTGACACTTTTTATAATAAACACTCTTTTAGGTATACGGCATTTGACCTCGTTTGTGTCTTAATCTCTCTCTTGGGATCATATTGAAACCTTCCCCGAGATTGGATCGGTACACCAGGCTCTTCACAGAGGTACGTGGAAGGAGGGTGGAACACAATGGACAAAATTTGAAACAGAAGAGGTCTAGATTGGATGTAAGGACAAACTTTTTCTCTGTGAGGACAGTGGAGCAATGGAAGAGGCTGCCTAGTGAGATTGTACAATCTCCATCCTCAGAGGTTTTCACCCTCCAGCTGGGTCAAGCCCTGAGCAACCTGGTCTGACCCCAGTCCTATGAGCAGGAGGTTAGAAAGAGACCTCCTGAGGCCCCTTCCAGCCTGAATTATCCAATGAGTCTGCGACATCTCTCATCTTAAAGCACACTGCAGCTATTAGAGAAATCTTTCCAACACCCCTATATACAAGAAAGAGAAAGAAAGTGAGAATGTTGAAAGTATTAAGCATAATGTATTTCAGTTTCAAGCAGAGAGGTCTCTTTCCAGTGATAAAAGGTGCTAAGGATAAGGACATACACACACAAAAAAAAGTAATTCCTTCTGAATGGAAACTAGAAATTACATATGTAGAAATTAAATTACTTTTTTAACAAAACCATCACCAGGAAGCCCAGAATACCAAGTTTTGGTATTATAAAACAAATTTGTAAATTCATTCAAATTCAAACTCTGATCAAACTCTGATCTCCATTCAAATGCTGAATCCCTCAATAAAATTTATTCACATCAAACTGCTTATGTTTAATGATGACAACAATGGTGATATCTTTCATCAAAATTATTTTTCAAATTGTGATAAAATCAAGATTAAAGAACTGATGACCTGTACTTTAACAGCTTATAGGCAGAAGAAAAAGATTTATAAAAGTTACACTTAACACATTGATGCAAAATAATACAGAATACAGAATACTCATTAAATTCCTTCAAACTCTTACTGTATTGATTAGTAATCAGACTGTCAGGGATCTGACCTATTTGCTCTCCCATATAGCATCCTTCTGACATTTACCGTAAGAAAGAGAAATGTGGCTCCTCATCCAGTACTACCTTGGTAGCAAATGAGGAAAGTAAGTGCAGGAGCAAAGAAAGTGGGAAACTGGGAGGAGAGACAGACATATCCTTGTTTGCTCTTTTGCTGATTTAAAATAATTATAAATTATTAAACACAGACACACACAAGCTATTCTTTTATTTATTCTTGGGACCATGGAAATAAAAAATGAGAGTCACACTTCCATCTTTTGTTTTCTTTGGCTGTTTACACAGCAGGTTGTACTTCACAAATGCATTCAAAAACTTCACCTGAAATCGTAACACAAGTGGATCTACATGGGTGAAGCATTATTAATGTAAGCTAGTATCTATTTTATGTAAACCAGGCAGGTACTGGCTTCTGTTTCTGGCTTTACAGAATATAAGAGTATGATAGCATTCATACTCATTATGAATGACAGTTTAGGAAATACAAAGACATACAAAGCAATTGTTCTTGAGATAAAGCATTTTTGCCTCATACTGCATTTCCCAGTGTTGGGACCAGAGGGATGCATCTGGTTCTGTGCAGTGTACAATACCAAACAGTTTAACTGTACATTTTCTTCTCTGTCAGGTCAGATATTTTTGCCCCAGCAAGGATGAGGCATAAAGGAAAAGCAATGGGATTTCAGTTAACAGAGCACACTATCAATAGCACTGTTCACTTTAAACAAGCACACCAACTGATGCAAAAGAACTGGCTAAGGCCAATAAGTCATGCACTGCTGGGTGTGGCATGAAATTGTTCTATCTACTGGAGACTGGAGAGTTCTCTCTGTTTAGTACATGTAAAAGTACATTAAATTGGAACTATTGTACTGTGACATTTTTATTCTAGACAATTGCAAGTTAAATCAATGCACATTTTATCATGTCTCTGAATATCTAGAAATGGTTTGCTGCACAGTGCCTTGTCAAACAATTTGGCATGAACATTTACACAGGAGAGCTCTGTAATTCTGCATAGGTTAACTTAGACTGTGGTTAAAAAAAAAACCAAAAAATTATCCACTTCAGAAATGATGTTGTTCATATACTACCTAGTAACCCTCTCTAAGTCCTAGCAGTAAACATACAAGTGGAGTAAAGCTCTTCCCAGTCCTTAACCATCACTGAATTGCACATGGCCTAGAAAGAGGTCTGCAGAAGACTGCATCAACTTCTGGCAGCAGAACTGGATTCAAAATCTAAGTGGGATGAAGAAGGATCTGGGACTTAACCATTCATTCATCTTGTCAAAAAAGCAGCAGCAGGGCAACATTGAATTCCTTATCCTCATGTCTATTTAGGACTTAATCAGAATGAAAAATATAGTAAAGAAAATAAAATCATGTTTCTCAAGTAAAGCCAAAACACTGAAATTACATACAATGCTAAGCCCATGATACCTGCAGAATGTACAGTTTATGGTAGTTCTTACATCAATGCATTTTCTGTCAGAATTTAAAAACACCTTCTAAACACATATCTAAAGCCTAACCTATAAAAGCTAAATGACAGTGACAAGGTTGGAAGTAGGTTGTAAAAAAGAAAAACTGACTGACTAGCTAACTAACAATAATCATGTAGGAAACCTAGGAT
>VYZV01023852.1:13405-27558 GCA_013401275.1 Pandion haliaetus
ACTAACAATAATCATGTAGGTAACCTAGGATTACACAGAACTGGCTCTTGTTTTCCAATTTAAGGTTTCTTTGCCTGTTTGATATTATAGGAATAAATATAGCTTTTAAAAGTCAAATAGAACTAATTTATTAATTTATTCTTTGCATTTTAAGAATCATTAATGATAATTTTCTATTTTTATGTTGCCAGTGTTTAATAGACAGCTATTAGAAAATCAGTGCATAATGATACTACTAAAGTATTATCTGTTCTAATAGCAACAGATACTGGAGAGAAAGATTATTGACTCATCAGAATTTGTTCACATGTAAAAATTAGCTATGATAGTTATTAGTGAAATAGCTAGATTTTTTTTGAATAAATGGAAATAATATTTTGGGAGGAATATAATTCCTTTTTGAAACTAGAGACATTCTCACGTAATCCAAGTGTGGTGGGAAAATCATATAAATGTGAATATAACATTTGCTGTTAGAGACTACAACAAGGCATCTGAAGCTCTTAGATGCTTCTTCAGTATCAATAACTTCTAATGAAAAGACACCAGACCTTACTGCCAGTCACTCATGTTATCCGTCAACAAATTATGTGTATGATAATTGAGTAATTTCCTTTCTTCTCCTCAGAAATTCTAACAGCCCCCAAACGCTGCTTTGTAAGATTAAAGTAACCAACTGTAACAAAGCTGTTTCTTGGTCTCAGCACAGTATTAAGAATATCACAAAATTACACTAGCACAGTTGGTTTCCAAGTACTCTTGTTCATTAACTTTGCACAAATATACAAGAGCTAATAATGGATAGTGAATCACTACTTTGGCAGCTTCTAGTAACAGAAGACAGAGAGACTGTATAAAGTGATTCCAAGGTATTTACAGGAGTAACACACACCTCCAGTATGTTACACTCGACAAAACTCTGTCACTTTTTTAAACGTTCGGTCAGTCATCTGTTAACGTAATGATGTTGATGGAGGGCATGGCAGGCCAAGGCTTGTGGCAAGTGTTTTGCTAAGGCTTATGATAATTGGAACACAGAAAAGTTCCATTAGCAGTTAATTCAGAAAGAAACATCATTTGACACTGTGCATAAAAAAAATATTTCTTTTTACTTGCAGTTTTGAGCACATCCAAGCTACATCTGTCAGTGAAGGAAGACAAGGAGTATGAGAAATACTGCAAGCTCAATATGCCTTTATTTACCCTTAAAGATACTTAAACAGAAATAATTGATGTCACAAGAGCAGAATGGGGAGCAGCTAATTGAAACCAGCTCTTTAGGAAAGGATCTTTAGGTAATAAGAATATTTGTATGACTCCACTACAATGTGTCCTTGCTTAAAAATTAAGTAAAATAAAAAATTAGGACATGGAATAGATTTATATAGGTTTCTTCGGGCTTCCTTTCCTAAGGTTTTCTTAACGGCTTTGTGGGTTTATTGTCAGTCAAAGCTAAAATAAATCAATCACAAACAGAACAGGAGACAATAATGTCATTGTAGTGTAAAGGCAGACATCATACAGAAAATATAAAGATGAATACTAAATGCACATGAAACAGTTCTTCTCTACTCAGCCAGCATAAAGCCACAGCTGAATGACTGCAGAGTATCTTGAGAAAATACAGCATAGGACAGCAATAATGATCAGAGGTCTGGAAACCATGACACAAGAGAAATGACTGAAGAAAATGGAAAATTTAAGGAAGTGGCTGACATGATTTTTAACAGTCATCAGCTACTTTTGATATAGGAAGGAGAATTCACTTTTCTATACCCACATAGCCAGGACAAAAAGTAATCTAGAATGAGAAAAATACAGATGAAACATTAATAAAAAAAAATCCTGCAATCATTTATTAGAGGTGGTCATTAGCAAGGAAATAAGTTACCTAATAATTGTGGACTCTCCCTTACTAGACATATTAAAGAATCTGTCTTGAATCACATACATATTACTGATCCCAGTTTAGAGGAAAGGAATGAACTTGGTAACATCTTGAGATCCTTTCCAGCCTTGCTTTTTCATGACTTTATTAGAAGAATAACTGTAGAATAGAAAAATTATTAGCATGTTTACTGGAAAGCTGATTTGAAAATCATATATATCCTGATTTTCCTTGTAGACTGGCACACCTTATTTTACTGGGATTAGTAGAAGATGAAATACAAGTCCACAGATTGCCCCAATTGAAAACACACATGCTGTCTCTTTCCAGCATTTTCTTTGTGTCTTTTCTCAAGATATATTTGCACAAGCGTGTGACTATGTATGGTGTTTTGGTGTTATTATAAAAAATGGCAAAACCAACCACATAGTCAAAGAGCAGTGTAAGAAGTGTGAGACTGTATTTCCACTGGTCTAATTAATTATACTTGATTAGATTTCACCACCGTAAATGTGGTTAAAAATTATTTAGGTCAAATGGACAGAAATTAACTCTGTGACTTCATAAGCACAAATTCATTCTTCATCTTTATTCAGAAATAATGTTGTGGTTTAAGCCCAACCAGCAATAAAGTACCGCAAAACCGCTCGCTCACTCTTCCTCCACCATGGGATGAGGAGGAGAAAATATAACAGAAAGCTCATGGGTTGAGACAAGGACAGGAAAGGATCACTCACCACATATGGTCACAGGCAAAAAATAGACTCAACTTGGGTAAAGATCAAAATCAATTTAATTTACTACCAATCAAATCAAAACAAGGATAATGGAAAGTAAAACCAAACCTTAGAACACCTTCCTCCCACCCCTGCTACTCCTGATTTCTCCACCTCCTCTGCCCCAGCAGTGCAGGGGGATGAGGAATGGGGTTGGGGTCAGTTCATCACACCTTATCTCTGCCGCTTCTTCCTCCTCAGGTGGAGGATTCCTCACTCTTCCCCTGCTCCAGCGTGGGGTACCTCCTGTGGGAGACAGTTCATGGACTTTCCGGCATAAGTCCTTCCCACGGGCTGCAGTTCTTCACAAGCTGCTCCAACATGGGTCCGTTCCACAGGCTGCTGTCCTTCAGGCACAGTTTGCTCCAGCATGGGTTTTCACATGGTGTCACAGCCACCTTTGGGGGTATCCCCCTGCTCCAGCGTGGGCTCCTCCCTGGGCTGCAGGTGGGCATCTGCTCCCCTGCTCACCTCTGTGGGCTGCAGGGGGACAGCCTGCCGTCTCACCACAGGCTGCAGGGGTATCCCCTCCTCCCCTCTCCCACTGCAGGTTTCCCTTTTAAAATCTGTTATCCCAGAGGTGCTACCACCATCACTGATTGGGTCGACCTTGGACAGAGGCAGCTCAGACTTGGAGCCGGGGAAGCTTCTAGCAGTTTCTCATCAGAATCACCGCTGTAGCTCACTCCCCCACTACCAGAACCCTGCCACACAGACCCAAACTTATAGAAACTGCAGGGAACACACAGAAACTGCAATGATCAGGAAGCAGAGAGAGTGAGTCAAAGTCCACCTTGAGTATGGTTCATTTTCTGTGGTTCTTAGAGCATAGACCACCTTTCTGTTGGGTACTTCTACAGTGCCCAGCAAAATGAATTCCTAACTGAAGAAACCATTTAGTAAATAAATGTAAATACAATTCGTTAGAAAACTAATGTGTTACTGTTGGATGTGTTTATTCTACCGGCTGATAAATTGCATTATGAATAATGTATTTTCTCTCAATATTCTTTGGTTAGAAAGGATAAAATTTGCTCTAATGCTTATTTTACCTCAGTTGAATGACAGAAAAATCCTGATAATATGCTGTCAAAGTATTTCAAGTCTCATTTAGCTCTTGTCTACTGCAATCAACTGTTGTCTTTACCTATTGTCATGAAAAAGTGACACTTCCGGACCGTGGGTTTTGTAAATCAAGAATGAAATGCCAAGATCATCTAAAATGGAATATATTTTTACACCTTTGACTTTTGAGTGATGGCAGTAACTTTGAATTGTGATTCTCCTATTCCTTGTAAAGGGTAAAAATATACAAATATAAATGTTTGGATAGACAGTATTGGATGGCAGTATTCTGGCTGCTTTACTTTTGCTTTCTATCCATATACATAAATAGTTTTTTACTCCCCCCTTCAAGCTTTTCAACCATTTTTCATCAGAAGAACAAAACCATAATTTCCACTGAAGAAATTATAGTAATTCAATGGAGAGTATCGATAGTTAAAAAGATATACTATCTGTCAGCTTCCACATCTTCGATCATTGTAAATCTTAAAAGAGCTTAGGAAAGTTGCCAGAAGTTTCTCCTTAGACCTGAATGATGTATGAACAAAACATGTATAATGATTGGCTGGCATAGCTATGAACATAGATACATTTATTACTTACAGCAGCAAAGCAAAATGCCTACCAAAAGCCTTATGCATATTCTAAAAGACACTTTTAATGAAGTTGATCATCAGCACTGAAAGTATCCTCTCCAGTAACAATGAAGCAAAAATTACCTTTGAGGGAGAAACTTACAGCATTACAAGGAACATAATATAATCTCTCTCTCCCTCTGTCACGTAAAAGGGTAGAAAAATTTGGCAGAAAATAAACCCCCTTGCATTCCAGCTTATCCTCAGATATCGGAGGGGCTGGGGGTCACTAGGTTTAGATTCTGAGTGATATCCAATTTGGCACTATTAGTCTAACTAATACTCACTTACTGAACTTACTGAACTCTCATGATTATGGATACACTAATAGTGCACTACACTTTCAGCTTAGTTGTACTCCATGGATTCACACGGCCAGACTTAGAGAGTTTGGCAGCACCCAATGAGAAACTTTTATGGCTAGCTTAATGAATAGTGCAGTTTATTAAAGCAACAGATTTACAGGTTCTTATGGATTGCTGGTCATAAATACATTGCCTGCAAAAGCACGTGCAAATATTATGAATAGTACAGCATGCAAAATCAGAAAAGAAACTATATAGAGAGATTTCTAAGTTTTCTGAGTAAGCGCTTGGTATAGTCCAGATCTTACCCAAAGGCATCCCTGTGGGGTGGAAGGGAGGCTCAGCCCATCGACTGATCCCAGGAGTCAGGGGTAGTCTGTGATGGTATCTTCCCTGACTTGTCTTCCATGATACCTTCCCTAACACTCCCCCTTTCTTAGGCCATTTTTATACAATTCTTTAGTTCAAGGTGGAGCTTGTGTGACTCCAGTAATACATACCTTTATTATGACTGATATAAAATTCTCTTGCTTCGCTTTTAAAGGTATAGATTAACCAAATTCTAAGCGCAGACCCAGTGAGGGGGTGGTCGCACCCTGGAGGTGGGTAGTCTTTGGGATGGAGGTGTGTTTTAGTATTATAATGACATTATAGTGAGCAAAGTTTGCACAAAGGACAGCATTTTGTCAAAACATGAAAGACTGTTGGCCCAGGGGGTCAAATATGCAGTTTATTGGTACCATAGTACCATGAAGTTCCCATCTCTGTGGTGATTCACAGAGCCTGGCCACAGAGTTTTCACCCCTTTCCACCAACCCCTCCTGCCAGTTTGCAGGCAATGTTGTCTAGGGAACCACTATGGAATGGATTCCTTGCATACCAGTTACATTCCACCCTGAAAGCTTCTTTGACCCTATACCTTTCCTTAATGTGTGAACAACGCCGTACCTTTAATATAGGTTTAATTTCTAAGACACCTCCAGTAATTATTCTACACCCTCTTCTCCACAAAAGGAAAAAAAAAATAATAGTGAGCTACACAGAATAATTGTATATTTTCTATTCTTTGTGGCAAAATACATGCCACTTTATAAGTTACAGCGACAGTTTGAAATTTTCTTTTTATACTAGACACGATAATTCATAATTTGTGATCCATAGTGCAGGCACTTGTGATTTTATGTTATTCCTAGTTCAAATCATACCAAATGAAACATTTGCACAATTTTATGGTTATAAGCCTTGATAACAGTCTTTTTTTGCAATGAAGGAAAATTCTGAGATTCACTTCTAAAAATCCCTACACATAGAAACCTTTGCAGGAAAACAACAACAACAACAAATGATTTGTTGAAGAAACATGCCTGCTTTCTTGCACAACCATATTAGCCTTGTACAATATTCCTGCGCCACCAAAAACCTCCGGTAAAGTCACTGGGAGTTTGTATGCCTGCAAACTGGTGGATTGAGCCTTTATTGCATTCTTGGGTTTATATCCTTTTTAATTTTTTTATTTCTTTGTGCTAGACCCTCACAGAACCTTTGTTGACTGTTTAGAATCTTAATTTCCTTAATAAATGTTGGATGATATACATCTGGACTACATGACATAAGTAAAAGTTTAGTGATTGTTAAAAATAATTTTAAGACATGGTTGAAAACAAATAGCTTACTTATCATTCTAATGGATCTAATCTATTACTAGCTAGGGTACACCTTCTATCCATGACTGCTTTCAATTAGTAGTCTGCTGAAGAAAAACAAGAAAAGACAAAAAGATCTGCTGGTGTTCATCTACATACAGAGTTAAACAGCCCAACTCTTTTCCAGTTAATATCTGTCACATCATCAAACACACCTTACCTGACACTGATGGCCAGAACGTCTGTAAAGTGTATTTTTGCTCTCAGTTTTCCTGTTTTAATCAGGAAATCATGTTCAACATATTCTTGGTCTGGAGACAGGTTGAAGGCTAATACTATACAGCCATGGGCAATCTCTTAACTCTCAGACAGTGCTGTAAGATGTCAACATATCTTGTTTTTGACCATCCTGTTAAAATACTCGAAGATGGTGGCTTTAATTCATTACTAGTAAGAAGGTAATGAACATTATTTTGCTTTAACAGCCTATTTAAAGGCTGGTTTAAAAATTCTTTCCACTAGTTTTCTGTAATTTCTGAAGCATAAAAATGCTAAAAATGGTTTTAAAAGCCCTGGTTATTTCAGAAACCAATTTGCCTTTTAGCCCATGCCTGCACACATTTGTACAGTATGCCTAGAACAGTAAAAATGGGCTTAAGATTGTTTTGGGAAAACTATTGCCTAGTCACCAAATCTGCTGCCATTGAGCATCCACATCTGTCACAATAATCTTTAATGTCAGAAGCTGTGCCATGCATGTATCTACTAACACACGCCCACCACACATAGATCAGAAATAAACTCTAAGTCAAAGAAACTTCAGTAGTCAGTTATCTGGGGTGACAGCTGGCAGTCTGACATCTCCAGACTTTTTGCTTTTTGTCCTTCCATGCTGCTATATCTGTAAAAGAATATCCATACAGGTATAAAATCCATATGTATATTATAACATTCCATATTTTTCTACAATCGTTTTTATATATTTGTGCACCTAAGAAGGGTTCCTCAGCCTAAGGTAACGGGCAATGAACAACATGGTGTTCAGAGATGATGTGGAATAGAGTGGTCGCTTTTAGAGCAAAATAGCTTCAGCGGGATCCAACAGCCTAAGAGAAGCAAGGCTGCTACCACCATTCTGCATCCTCTAGTCCAAGCACTCGCAAGGCTGAAGATGTGTTCCCAGCAGACACATACGCAAAGCACAAGCATACACTACATAAATACAGAGATACAAACAACACCAGTGGCCTCATCCTGTTCCCTCTCTGTCTGGGTAGGATGAAAGTCCACTAGGGAGACTGAATGTACACATGTGGGCAAGGTGGAACTCTCCAGCAGCTGGGCCCAGGCTCTCAGCCTGCCCAGTAGCTGGCCACTGGGTCCCAGTCTCCCCAGTTGCTGGACCCTGCATGTAGGAGCCCCCAAGTCTGCAGGCCCTGTCCAGCTGCTGGTACAGACCGTCCCACATCCCCCTGAGCCAGATGGGACTCCCCTGGTCCCATAGCTCATCCACCGTGCTCTTACCACTAGAGACACCCAGGGATGGCCAGAACTGGCCGGCAAAAACATGCTCACCCCCTTGCTCCCAGGCCACATCATCTGCTCAGCAGTTTGTGCGGCTTGATCTTTGCTGGTGCTCACACTCTCTCTTGCACTCCCGCACTTGCTTCAGTTGCTGCCCCAGGGACACAGGGGCCCTCCGCCCCATGCTCTGACCCCAGCTGCTGCGCTCACAGCCTCCCCGCACACGCATGTACACACAGGACAGGCAGCCCTCCCCCAGGACAGAGCCAGGAAGGAATTTAATACGGAGATGAGGCAGACTGCGCTGGTCAGGTGCAGGGCACGGCCAGGCAAGTGCCGCTGACCAGCCAACTGTCGACACACGACTGACTCATTTTAGCCCCTTGTCCCTCTCTTTTTCCCTGCTCTTGTTCCCCCCCAAACCACCCAAACCTCTCTCTTGCCTCGCCTTTGGTTCCTCCCCTAAACATCCCCAAAGAAGTCCTGTGCCACCCCCAACTGCTTTTCCCGTGCAGCCCAGAATGTGTCCCACTCCTTGGCAGCAACCCTCTTAGTCTGAGGGATGATCCAGAGAGCTGCTCTTCTTGGCTCACGGTGGTCGGTGTGGCTGCCTGGACCCTGGGGCTGAAGGCTCTGCTGGGACAGCCCTGGGAGGGGGCAAGGTGCTCTTTCCTTGGGAGTCCTTGCTTTGGGACCCCACCTCCATTGTGCGTCCCTGCACTCCTCTGGGCTTGTGCAGATGGATGGGCCTTTAATGAGCTGATGTCCCCTGTGATGGGCTTGGGAGTAGCCCAGTAGGCTACTCAGTAGGCTACTATTTGAATTCCCCCTCATGCCATTGTCTCTCTGAGCTCCATGGTGCATGTGTAGAGGAGCTTTATCACATAACCTAACAGTCACTTTTAATTCAGCAGAAACGAAGTGAGAATTCTGAAAATGTAACTGGAATTTCTGCAGTCCGCAGTTGAAAAATTCTCTTTCAATTGAAAGGAATCTTTGAGATTAAGGAGAAATTAGTAACTCATTAAGGAGAAATTAGTAACTTAATAGTAAATAGCAGGAGAAACAAAATATAAAATGTTGATCAATCGAGACTAAAATTCTTGGTCAAGGCTAAAGGCAGAGAGGTGTCAGCAGAGGTAAAAAGGCAAAAATATTTAATTTCTTTTTAAATCATTCTTTCCTAAAATACCTACTACTTGGACATAGCCTGCCAAACTGATGAATTAAGAGAAAAGGTCTCAAAACAGGAAAAAAAATCCACCAAAACAAAAAACAAACAGGAGGGACACTGCTTAAATATGTTAGAAATTTTCATATCAGCTGGGTCTGATGAAGTTCATCCTAGAATACTTAGGAAAAATCAGTGAAGTACTTTCTGTTGATCTTTAGTTGTTATCTTGGAGAACCCATACAGTGAGGTACATACTGATATTCTTTGACATTTTTTTTCTAACATCTATAAGCAACTGTTTTAAACATAAGCACGAGGCACAAATGCTGTGCACACATCTTTACTTCTTAATACATCTAGATGTTCCAAGACATCCCACCCAACATCCTAGTTTATATTGCCATTTTCTATGTTCACAGGTAGACAGATGAAAAACAATGTCTAGTAGTGAAGTCACTAATCAAAAAGGAAGGGGAAAAAGTAATTTTTAAAATCCCAATGATTCCTTAAGTCAATGAACACTAGAATATGTCAATGGGTTTTTGTGGTGCGGTTTTCTTTGGTAGTGTGTGGGGGGTGTGCTGCAGAGAAGCTTCCTTTAAGAAGCTGGTAGAAGCTCCACCAGTTCCAAAGAGTCAGACCTGCCTCTGGCCCAGGCCGATCGCATCAGTGGCGGTGGCAGCGCCTCTGGGAGAACATATTTAAGGAGGGGAACCGGCAGTGTGGGGGTTGGAACATGAGAGGAACACCTCTGCAGATACTGGAGTCAGTGAAGAAGGAGGGGGAGGGGGGGGCCTGAGGAGGCTGATGGCCCTGCAGCCCATGGTGAGATGGCAGGCTGTCCCCCTGCAGCCCAGGGAGGTCCATGGTGGTGCGGAGGCTCCCGAAGATGGCTGTGACTCCATGGTAAAATCCGCCCTGGAGCAGTGTGTGACTGGAGAGCAGCCCGCGGAAGGGACCCATGCCAGGGAAGTTTGTGAGGAACTGCAGAACGTGGAAAGGAACCATGTTGGAGAAGTTTGTGAAGGACNTCATCCTCTGATCCCCTGTGCCACTGGGGGAGGAGGTAGAAACACTGGGAATGGAGCTGAGCCGGGAAGGCGGGAAGGGTGGACGGGGGAGGTGTTCTGACGTTTGGTTTTCCTTCCTAATATCCTTGGGGTTTTGATTTGATTTGTAGTAAATTAAATTGATTTTGTTTCTTGCCCAAGTTGAGCCTGTCTTTTGCCCGTGACCATAAGTGGGGAGTGATCCCTCCCAGTCCTTGTCTCGACCCATGAGCCTTCCTTTGTATTTTCTCCTCATCCCAATGTGGCCAGGGGCGGGAGTGGGGGGTGAGTGAGCAACTTCGTGGTGCTTTGTTACCGACTGGGCTGAAACCATAACCATGACAAATCAACTGATTAATAATAATACAGTAAAATAAGTGCAATTAAAATATCACAAACAAATCTTCTTATACTTGGCAGCTGTTAAAAGTTAATGTATGTGCACGAGGTATTAGAAACTTTCAGAAACTGGGATTGTGCACAAGAACTACTATGCCCACACAAAAGTACCGATAGCATAAAAAGTGTTTCTTATGTATTATTTATATAATAAAGACATGGAGTCTTTGTAGAGGATGCATTGAAGAAATTTCTAACCAAGAGGTAAAGAAGATAAAAATTTACAATGAAATTTTCATTTTGATCTATTAAGTTGTAAACTTTATAGTCATTCTTCTCAAAGTTAAAAATCTGGAGTGACTAGATTTTGTAATTTATTTGCCTGTGGAATCTGTGCAGGACACCATATCAAGAGGTTCAGATCCAGGCTTTGAATGTAACACCTGACAGCTGCAGTTAAGTGTCATCTGTTTGCATGAAAGAATTGTAAAAAATTCCATTAAACAAAGGGAGGAAAAGTACTTTTATAAATTGAGAATTCTCTTTTTTGCCACTTGGTTTTCTGTGGACTTTTATCACCATTTTCCATTCAATCACCTACTCAGAAAAATACTTCATGATATTACAGTGACGATTAAGACAGAGCCTTAAATACAGGACAACACTGCATGAAAATAGTCACATTATGAGTGGGACTGTAGGAAATGTCTGGATTGCAAAAAAAAAAAGCACTCCAAATGCTTTGTTTGGATTGCGATCCAAAAGCATTCTTTTAGGATGGCATTAGGAGTTTATTGTGAAAATGCCTAGTCTATCGGGACTGATAGAGCCTTTTAGCACAGCAATATTGCCGGTTGCTATCTCAAGCAACAACTCTAGTATGAACAAAAAAGGAGAATGTTAATGTTTCTTCTTCAATTAGTTGAAATAGATTCAACATCAGAAATCTCTTTAAAGAACAATTAGATTTGCAGGTCATGCCTGAATTGTTCCAGACAATTCAGCTGCACAAACAAACCACATCTATATATCTTTTATTTCACATCCTCTATTATATCATGGGCTNAAAAAAAAAAAAAAAAAAAAAATCCAAACTCCCATGTAGGAGGAAGGTGCTCAGTTTCTACCCTGGGAGGTCATGATTCACTTACTGCTTCACAGGGAATATTAGGTCTGTGTTCAAAACTGTGTTGTTTGATAATGAGGTGTATTACAAAAAATGTGTCTATATTAATGTTATAATCAATGTGAAGGTCATAATTAGTGCTATTGTCACATTAGTTTAAACCAATGCTAGGAGGGGAGAAAGAAATATTTCTTTGGGGCAATGAAGAGTATTTCTAGTTGATAGTCTTCAGCCTCTATGAAAGCAAATTGCCTTCATGAGAGTGAAACACCCAATGGCAGTAAGGACGATTCTTATATTAGAACCTCCAAACATAAGACCTGAAAGGAAGCCAGGGATCCTACATTATAGATTTTCTATCTTTTAAATATGTTTGACATTCCTGCAAAAATGCTGTCTTCCATGTTATTGATTATTATTGCACAAACCAAACAAAGAACAGCCACATCATTAATTCAGTGACCATGCATAAATTTAATCTCAGTAGCACTTATCCATAACAATGTGTATTTTGTTGAACATAATTTATTTCCATTTACATGGATTGCCAAACTGCAGCCAGACATTTAGAATACTCTTTCACTAATTCCTAGCATACAATTCTAAAATAAATACAGGTAGTACCTCACACTAAATATGTGGAACACTGTGTGGTGATGACTACTGCTCCTCATCATAGAAAACTGTATTTTTCTCGGTAGGATTAATACATTTCTCTTCACTATTTTCAAAAGCTGAAAGTGATGTTCTTTTTTAAAAAAATCAGTCCTGCTGCCAATGTTGAAGTAAATGAGTGGGTACAAAGTGAGACCGCTAGGAGCAAACAGATCGCTTGGTCTTGTAAGGTAACCAAAAAACTGTATAAAACTGAGAAGTATATATACTTCAAGAATATCAGTAACAGATTTTTTTGTTCAAAATGCTGAATGGTTTTTAATCATCAAGAACACAGTTTATAATTTCTACTCCTTTTACTTTAAGTCCAGCTTTTTTTCACACAGATTCACTTTAATGAGAAAAAGCTGGTATGATGCACTGTATTTTATCATTTACTGTAACTGTGTTTACCATGTCACAACTGATTTTCCTCTGAGAAGTTGTTTTTGGAGAAACAAATTTCCAGTGGGATTTTTTTTGTGCAGTATGTTTTCTATATCCTTTAGCTTTGGTGATTTTGCTGACATACCTTATTTCTGGTTAGTGCTCCATTTTTCTTATCTCTTAAGTTTTCACTAATATTCAAGAACCCACACTGTGTGTTGATAAGCAGACAAAAAGACAAGTAAATAATTTCCTTTAAAATATATAATGTGGGGGGGTTTATCTTCTAAGAAAATGAATAATTTATTAAAACTTTCTGACAGTAGATGTCCTAGTGCAATGGTAACTTTTCCTTGGAATCTTCCTTGCAGGAGATGTAGTCCATCTATGCTGAGTAGCACAAGTGAAATGTAGACAGTGGGAATGGAAAGTTTTGAATCTTTAAAAGCCATTCCTTTTTAATCCCTGTTAACAGGAAAATAATTCTGGGTGAATTTCCCACCCTGTCTGGAGGGAAAGAAAAACAGAATCTAAAGACTATTTTATTTCTGTGGTTACTAGGTTATATGCATCTACCCTGAAATGTCTTAAGACTTGGGTTTAAAATAAGCTTCCATAAATTAAATTAGTATTGTTTGAATTACTAGCCTTGTACTGGAAGTACAGCAATTCATATAGGCCTTTAAATACACCTTTGTGCATTATTATTCACTTTTATCCAATCTGAGCCAACACAGGACTATCCAAATGCAGAGATGCTAATATGAATGATCTTACCGCATTTGTATCATTTTCACATTTGAGTCTTCTCTGTATACCTTGAAAACATTTCCTTCACATTGATGCATATCACGAAGAAGGCTTACTGGGCCTCTCCGATATGCTTATTAGTGATCAACTAAATGTCCAGAACATGGAAGAGAGACAGTCAGGAAATTTCATCAGTCTTAATTTAGGATCGGAACTTGCAGTGCCACTCATGTCATGGAGCTAGCTATGATTTTGTTGTTTCCTCATTCTGAAAGTTAATAAGGTCAACAGATACCTAGCAATTGTTGGAACATGGCATTTTTTGAGGCAGTAACCCAACACCAAAGTGAATGCAGTTACCATCTGTGTTTCTCTCTGTGTATCCAGAAGGCTGGGAAGCTCAGAAACACCCTGAACTGAATCTACATGAGACACACTTTCTGCACATTTTCCTCCAGAGCTTTGTAGAAACATTCTCAGAGTAAGTATCAAATTAATTTTATTATTATATTCTGATAGATTAGCAAGGGCAAGTATTCAACATTTCTGAAAGTCATCAGTAATTAATCATAGCTCAGGTGACAATAATAAATTATCTCTTTGCTTCACTGAAACTACCAAGCAATAAACTGGCTGCAAAGATCTCATGATCTCACCATGGACTAAGTTATAGACAGGTGACCTACGCTACTCTTATTAACAGCTGTGGTATTAGAACAAGATCAGATACTTTTGCATTTAAACTTTATTCAACACACAGATAAGACTATACATAATAGTCCCTTGGAGAGTTTATAAAAATGGAATATCTAGCTGGATACTCATGCTTGCTACATTC
>VYZV01023852.1:27606-40378 GCA_013401275.1 Pandion haliaetus
CATGAGTAATGAATAAGCAAGAAAAAAATATGGATTCAGTATGTGAATAACATCAGTAGCAAATGTTTTAGTCATATAGTTTCTTGCTTTCTTTTACGTTCAGTCTTATTCAAATGTAGTTGAAAAAGCTTTGAATCAAAATTCAGAGAGCATTTGAGTCTTTGGATTAATCTTTGGAATACTGTGGTAATCATTACATGAAATTTTCTTTTTCTTTATTCTTTTGGAATAGCAAAATAGCAGCTTCAAAGGAAACAATTTACTGTGGCTGAGGTGGATACTCAATGGCAGGCAGATTTGGTGACTACACAACAGTCTTCCAAACACAACAATGGTATGACAGCACATTTGAAAATGTATGGACATATTACACATTTACTCTAAATAAATTAAATAAATTAAAAACATGATATCAGAGTATATTATTTAAATGTTATTAAATGTTTCTGCAGGCACTTTGCTTATCCAAATTAAGGCCAATTTTCAATGATTTAATGCTATTTAGAAACAAATTCAGATTAATTTTCCTATTTTCTTCTACAGAAAAACTTTAAGTAATCTAGTGTTTGGAGTAGTGAGATGTGCACACAAACACAAAAAAATGCAATCAAGGAGATGCTATTACTGTTATGTTGTAATAAAACAGTTAAAGTTAAATGTAAAGCAGGAATTTGGAAGCAATAGTTTTCTCTAAAGAGAGCTAAAACCAAAACAGTTCCTAAAAGGAATTTCAAAAGACATGTATGTTCTCTTTTGTTTTTAAAAAAGACAACAAACAAAATGTTTCCATAGGACAAATGGATTTCACATATAGTGATTCTAAGCTTATTGATTTATTTTTCTTAGTCGCTATTTGTAGACTTAAAACCACAATAAAAACACACTCTCCTTGTTTGGTACTATCAAAAGTAGTTCATGATCATTGACAGAAGATACGGTATATGACACAGGACTATGTAAGTGTGAAGGATGCTAAAATGAACACTTAACTGTGGATTTTATGTATATTTCCTTTCAGATCTCACATACTATGTTAGCAAACAAAGGTCGCAGTCATCTGTAGGGATGATATTAAGCAAGTGAAAAGAAAGCAGAAACAGGGTTTCCAGCCTGTCACACAGAGACTGCCATCAAGCTGCACTTAAGCTAAATCAGAAAAAAATCACCCTTAGGGAAAAGAAATAGGGGAAAAAAACCAAAACCCAAAGCCAGTCTTTGTCAGCGGTAACCATGTGAAAAGGCACTATTATTTGTCAATAGTAAATAACAACAATTTGATACCAGGACTTCATGAATGCCAGTTTGATATGGACTAACTTAAAGCCTTTTAACTTCAAGAGAAATGTAGACAAAGCAAACAGAGATAACAAAGTCTAAGTTAGTATTGACTTTAAGTCCATCTCACTCCTAACGAAAGTTTTGATAGGAATGGTCAAAAAGAGGTCTTTGCAAGCAGTGAAGGATCCTATAAAGCACTTAAATGCATGAACAATAGCACTTCCTCAGCAACTGCAGTTTGCTTCATTTCTTGTGATCAACGTGTTACTGTGTACCTCTCCCCCTGTCTTTCCATACCCAAAAAATTTCAGTGCCCCCCTGAGAGTACCATTCCAGCAGGATGTTATTTTTAGTAATTTTTATGACCCTTTAATGGGGTTTCTGGCTTTGTTTGTTTGTTCTGGAACATATAAAAGTTGCCACTAGGCTGAATTCAGGACTCAATAAAAAAGTTTCCTGATCAATTTTTTCTGCAGTGAGCAGTCAAAAGAAGGAAACTAATAAAAAATTATTATTATTCTTAAAAGGCTTAAGGTTCTATATCACATAAATATTATAAATACCCTCCATGAATATTTATATTTTTCTTCAGTATTAAGCAAGTGGTTTCACTTAATAGAATGATTGATTGAGTGATTAGATGTGAAGTTGTATCGCAGCAGAACCTAATACCTAGGAGACTTTTCCTACTAAATCTGCATTAGCTTTGTACTACCATGAGAACTTTTAAAAGAACTCTCAGTTATATTCTTCCACAGAATGAAGAATGTACGATAATGTTTTTAAGGCTTGGAGCTATTGTCAATATTGCATATTATGGTGTTAAAAGAAAATTGAACTAGAAATGACAACTTTTTTTCTTCCCCAAAGGGATAGAAATGAACTATGTTTAAAATAAAACCAAGGGTCATGAAATGTGGTTGAATTATCTCAATTAAGTATTATACACATTTTTTTCTTATGAGAATGTTTTCATAATGGAGACACAGAAGCATTAGCATATCAGTCATTCTTCTGTGTTGATCTAAGAGGATTTCAGGATGTGTATGAATCACTGATATACTCCATATAATTTAATGTAAAATTTCCAATGGTATTATAATAATTGTGTGACATACATTGAAATTATCATAAAAAAAGCTGTTAGCTGTGGGTTTTTATAATCTATATTATTAAAATGCTGATATATGAAATTATTATTGTTTGATTCCTAAACACACAATTGACATCATGGTTGGTCCTACTGATACTAGTGATTCATACTACTTGTTTTGACTTTCAGCACCTTGATAAAATTCCACATTAATGTTGTTTTGTGTTTCTGCCAAGTTTCCATCTGCCCAGTAGTAACCTCCCGACTTGCATGGACATTTATTTATGAGGTTAGAATTTCACTGGAATTATGTGAACAATTATTGGTAAAAGGCTATCCTTGAGAATTTGAATGGCCTGCAGTACCATAGAAAATGTTGCTTAGGCCAACATACAGAGAAGATTCAATAAAACTAGAATTGTTCTTCAGCATTATGAAAGTTCTGCTTTAAGGTCATGGTTCAACTTAGACTTCTTTAGTGACATTGATATCACAGCAGCTTTTGCACTCACCTCAAACTTACCTGTTTCTAATCCTCATCCTCACCCAGCACTATCATCAGAAAAAAAGTATGTCAAATCTGAGAATCCTATACTATTTAAATGATTGGTTGTATTGGGTTTATGTGGCAAGGTTTTGGTAGCAGCGGGGGCTGTAGGTGTAGCTTCAGTGAGAATAGACCAGGAGCTGCCCCCCATGGCAGACAGAGCCAATTCCAGGCAGGTCCAAGATAGATCTGCCACTGGCCAAAGTTGAGCCCATTTGTGACCCTGCTTGTACCTATGTGATAACATATTTAAGAAAGGGTAAAAATCACTGCACAGCAGCTGTGAGAGAGGACTGAGAAAAGTGTGAAAAAAACAGTTATGCAGACACCAAGGTTGGTGAAGAGAGAGAGGGGGGACACAAGGGGGGAAACTGGAGCAGAAATTCCCCCACAGCCCATGGAAAGACCATGGTGGAGCAGACATCTGCACTGCAGACCATGATGGATCCCACACCAGAGCAGGTGGATATGCCCTGAAGGAAGTGCAGCCCATGGAAAGCCCATGCAAGAGCAGGTTTTCTGGCAGGAAATGTGGCCCATGGAGGACCCATGCTGGAGCAGTCCATTCCTGAAGGACTGCACTCCACTGAAAGGACCCATGTTGGAACAGTTCATGAAGAACTGCGGCCTGTAGGAGGCAGTCACACTGAAGTTTATGAAGGACTGTATCCTCTGGAAGGACCCCACATGGCATCAGAGGAACATTGTGAAGAGGAGAATGGCAGATACAAAGCTTTATGAACTGACCACAACTCTCATCCACCATCCCCCTGCACTACCTGCGAGGAGAAGGTAGAGAAGTCAGGAATGAAGTTGAGCCTGGGAAGAAGGGTGGGATAGGGGGAAGGTGATTTTAGTTTTGTTTGTATTTTTTGCTATCCTACTCTGTTTTTACTTGGGAATAAATTTAATTAATCTTCCCCAGTTTGAATCTGTTTTGCCCATGACAGTACTTGGTGAGTGATCTCCCTGTCCTCATCCAACTCATGAGATTTTCATCTTATTTTCTCCCCCTTCTTGCTTGGGAGGGGGAGTGAGAGACCGGCACCTGTCAGCCGTTGAAGGTCAACCTACCACACTGGTGTTTCTAAAATGAATTGAAATGTGCGTTCAGGGGATGGCTCCACATGATCAGCACTGTGACAGCATTTTTTGTTGGTTTTTTTTGCTTTTTTGCTTCCTCATTGAGTTGGTTAAGGGCACCGAGCTAGTAGAAAGCTCAGTGAATAATAATTATTTTTTTCCTGGGTTCCTTTTCTGCCAGATGAATAATCAGCCAGGGCAGGGCTGAGGCCAGGGCTTTGTTGATACCAATCAGTTCAAGTTGAAAGTGTTGTGAAATCACATAAATGAAAGTAATATCTGAAGCACTAAAAAGAAAGGAAAGCAAACACTATGGATAATAGGATTACCAATCTGTATATAAAAGAGAAATGTGTACGTGTGCTCTCCAGCATAAAATTCAAAACAACATCAGCACACTTGTATGTCCTGCTCAGACCCTTCAAGCAGTCCCAGATCTACTTTGGACTACTGTGTAGCTGAAAGAAATTAAATAATTTTGTTATGTCACAGGGAATAAAAACAAGTAAGTCTGGATCTCACAAGACTTTCTCCAAGATCTTCAAACTTGATAATGGTGAGCTGATAGTCTCATCTCTGATTTCTTTCATGAAACTGTTACTGTTTTGTTATGTCTTTGATCCCAAAGCATCAGTATTCATGTTTCTTAAGCCTAAGCTTACTCCTCGAATTTAATTTTTCTTAGTTTAATGAAGGGAACTTAAAGATCTGGTTAAGTAATTTGTGAGACAGTTTATGTTAGTTAGAATGTACTAAAATAGAATGAGGCCTATGAACTTAAACAGATGTGTTTAAAAGTATCTGAATATTTATTAAAAAATGGGCTCATGCAGGTGCAGATGCCTACCTCGAACTTGTCCTAGATTTGTAACTCAGAACTAAACTAACAGTACTAGCCCAATTTCTAATTCACCCTTTGTGTTCAAGTTTTATACCTTTCCAAGACATTTGTCAGTCTTCCTTAGAAAAGTGATGGCTGAGCCTCCCACCACCTCATTTCACAGATAATGACCCTGAGGATTAGGCCCGTAGACACCGTGGTTGCTGGAAACTCCAGAAGCAGCTGTTGTGACCTTTCAGACTCTTAATCTATGCTTTAGGACACTGCAAATAGCAAACACTGGTTGATGGTAGCTTCTGTGAAGCAGGGCTTGCCGCAGCAAGCAGAAATGTGACAGTTCCATCATACATAATCAGCGTACGGGATCTGCTGTACAACTTTTTATAAGGCACCTGAAAAATACTTTAGGAATAATAGAACAACAGCTATTAGTTCCTAAATGCAATTAAAAATGGTACTGAGCCAAAACCAAAAAACAGACCGCCTCCAAGTCTTTCTTGAAAAATATTGCTACACTTGCACATGCATATTTACCACAAGTTTCATTCTTTGCAGGAAATTTAATGTTTCTGCAATTAAATTTCTTAGATATATGCAGTAGTAAATGATAGAAGTTACCTCAAGACAAAACAAAAAAACTTTTTTATTCTCTGGCAGGGAAAGGAAAATCAAGACCTTTTTTTCCCTGTGAATTTTTTTTTTTAGATCTTGTAGTCTTCTTTTAAAGTAGTAGTTGTATTTAACACTTTCCTCTTGCATAAACACAGAGAAAAAAATATACACAATAAAATGCTAAGCAAAAGTATTATGTTTTCTTCAATGTAGAAATGTCCTGACTTCTGCTCAGATTTAATGTGCATTCTATGCTGCTCTTATAAAAAACTAAATGGAATATTTTGTGTTCCCTTTTTACAAAATAACTGGGGACTCTACACCAATGCAACTGGCACCAACACCTAGACAAACAACTTTAACTTTTTTGTTAGCTACAGAACAGAGTGTCTGAGCTGATGCCACTAGTCTTTTAGAATCCAGCACAAATGTCCTTTACCACGTGGCACAAACGCGATCAACCATGTATTCAGAAACAAACAAACAGACAGACACCCTTTGACAATCAAAAAGAGTTCCCTGTGCAATGATGAGTTTCAGTGTAAAACATTAATATATAACTATAAACATGCATACAAATGTATATAAAATCACGTCAATTGACTTCTCAAATGTGTCTCAACAGAAGCCCAGCAATATGGACAACATGATTTATGTAACAACTTGAATATTTTCAAGGAAACAGATTAAACTACCATGCAAGCAATTAAAATGACTGGATTTTTGTTCAAGGAATAAAGCAAGACCACCCACTACAGTAGTCCAACTCATACTAATTCAACTGTAGACACCCTTAATTCACTTAGCAACAGGAAACAGATTTTTCAAAACTTGTTTTTGCAGTATCTCACTGCCTGTCTGCCATGAAACCTATCTGAAACTCAGCAGAGAAGCAATTGTATATGGTGGGGACCACAGACTGATCTTTTTGTCCACAACTTTTTTTGAAGTACTCTTCTCTTTCATGTAAACAGGGGGATAGGGATCTAGGAACGGGAAAACAGGGGTTCTAGTGGTATATATTTCAAGCTATTTCTACTTTGCTTAGAAGCAGAAATATAAAGCAATCTACATATAGATCCTCGTGTACCTTTTCCTCTACATTCCTCACTGAGGTTAGCATTTAGAGAAAGCATTGGAATTAACAATCAGTTGTAGAACTGCAAGGCTCAGATGCAGCAAGGTAGTCAAGAACATAGACTGGTGTGGTGAGGTCATCCAGTGAGGCCCCAGTCATTCTAATATCTTCTAAACAGCTTCTTATTGTTTTAGCTATCATTTTGTTACTTCAATAGAGAAAAGAAAATTGTTTATCATTATTGTAATAATTGAAAGATTCACCCAAAGACTAAAAAATACTCTCTGAATTTTGTTCAAATCTTTATCAGTTAGGAATAAAAGAGTACTAAATACATTTTAAGCGCCACTTCAGTTTGTACAACCAGATATTGGCATAGGGCCAGTCACTTGCTGTACGTATTTGTAACAAAGATGGATTATCACCTGCTCATATTCCTATGTCTTTCAGAGTACTGTTAATACAAACAGATGCATCTGGACATTCCAATGAATTAAGTGGTATTTTTTATTCCAAATCCCTTAAATTAGAACGTCTGTACAACTGGTCATTGAAAGGAATGAAACCATAGTCAAAAAAAGAAATTAAAACTGTACAATACAGACACTCGATTTAAGAAGTTAATTTTGTCCAATGATAGCATTAAATCTGGTCTAAAACCACTGTTGTTTGTGAGTCGGCTGGAATCTTACAGGTTTCTCACTTTAATTCAGCTTTATTATTATAACAAAACTATTTTTTAAATGGCAAACTCATTTGTCATATGTTTATAAATGATAAAGAATATTCCAATTCACATTTCTCTGTTTTTCTTCAAATTTTGGATGAAATCTGTGAAAATACAACAGTCTCACAAGTCATACAATACCATATAGTTCATAATATATCCTGGATGCTCATGATAAAAAATACTTCCATCATCTGAAGAACTTGTTTGTGCTCATATTAAGGTAATTATTTTATTTCATTTAACTTTAATTGCTTTAAGAAAAGCTCGAAAAACCCATGAAGTGTACCAAAGATATGACAGGCCAAAGAACTTCACATTTCCAAACAAAAAGCAGAACCTAACAGAAAGTACCAACTTCAGACCACCAACGTGTCCTTTCAACTACTGTCCATGACTATGCCTTCAGCTGGGAGTTTTACACCGTATGTTTCTTGTTTCAGGGACCAAGGCCGTTGAGTTCAGCCTTGTTTAGTTTAATATTTTCTCGACATATGACAGGTCATATGCTTTGTTTCCTGATTGTTCTGGTTGACTGTCTTTTTTTGAATGCTCTGCAACAACTTTCTGGCTCATGCATCCATATTTTCTTGCATGAAGATGATGGCAGATGTAGGGATGATACCTACCTGCGTCTTGCCTTACCAACCAAACAAAATGTGGCCAGAGTGCAAACATAGGAACTGGGACTTTAGAAAGCAACACAGAGAACATCTGTCCTAAAGTATATAAGCAATTATCATCACTGTAACTTTCATAACATCTTAAATTATTTTAAGATACTAAAAAGCGGTTTTGGATGCATACGGAAAACAAATTCTAAGGATTGTTCAGTATTAGATATTTAAGTTACTTTGTGAGTGTGGCTAGGCACACTGGGATAATCGTATTCCCTCTACACAAGTGATATGAAAAGGAAGATGTTAGTTTTTATATATCCTTTGTTTCCTAATAAAGGACCAGAAGGCGATGCCACCTAAAGGCATTGTGAAATATAAAAGGGGCTAAGGGTCACCAGACCAATATATACCAAAGCTCTGCCTCCCACCAGCAATGTCTTGATACTTTACCTACAAGAAAAACAATAGAAAATATACAACACATGGAAAGCCAAAAGNAACTAATGATCGATCTGTGGTGCTATCCACCACAAATAGTCAAGCTATGTCCCTGGTATTTTAATCGCAATGTATTTTTTGTACTTTTTTCATAATTAACTTTCATATGAGAAATAGATGTTATTATACTCTTAGTGTTCACCTTGCTATAGTAATATTGCATATACAAGGTTGTGATCTACCAAAAACTTTAAGTGTTCCTATGACTTTCTATAGTTATGAACTGTAGGTCCCAGCAGGACAAAAAGATAAGTAACAACTCTTTGTATGCATTCCTCTAAAGGCCTTCACCCATTTCATGGGTATTTACACTACAGAAAGAAAAGGGATCATATTAGCTTCAGTAACAGAGGCATGAAATTCAGAAATTACTAAATGTTGTGTGTTTACAGCTTCTGAATACTTAGATTTTTATTTTAATTTTAGCAAGTAACAGTGTTGCTGCTAGGTGAAATTAGCTAAACTGTTTCAGCCCAAAAGAGTGGGTATTTTTTGTTGAGTTTTTTTTGGTTGAGTTGCCAATTTCAGATAAGAGAGGCTTGGTAATGAAAATGTTGAAATAACTTTAACAGCCCAAATGGCAACACTGCAATAAACTGCAGCATAAAAATTCAAACTGTGTTAGAGCTTATAAGCTTGGCTTAAATGGAGCAAAGCCTTACTTAACTATCATCTTTTTATTTGTTCGGATTCAGCGTATTTTGCAAACAGAAATGTAAGACAATATAGAAAAAGTAATGATTGTTAGGTACTGAATCCTTCCCTTTCTTTATTTTAAAAATAGATTGTGAAATAGAGGTCATACTCAAAGCAATAGTGGAGTAATACAGCCACCTATAAAGTAATACATTATCAGAATCTATTCTTTTAATAGGCTTGATCTTTTCTCTCCCCAAAGTCTCCCACATAATGAGAGGTAACAAAGTGAATGCACTCACTAAGAACCAAACCTTGGTATCTGCATCATGGTGGGTAACATCTTATCCCACAAGGAATTCCTCTGCCCCTTATACCAAATAGCTGTGGTATAAACACAACTATAACAACATACATCTACGTTGAACTTACCTAACTGACCTCAGAAAGGACATATTGGAAGCCATCATAGTTGCAACTTCAAATTCATGACATTCATTACTATGAACCACTTTCATAGGCTTTAGATTAAAAATACACCCAATTTATGGTCACTCTAAATTCCTGAGGAAGTAAAAGTATTCTTCTAATAAAGGAACTATTCTAGGAGATAGATTTTATTTATTGAATTTTTTATTATTATGGATAGTTTAGTTTTATTTTTCTTCTCTGGCTTAACTAAATTCACACTCCAGTAGAGTGATTTAAACTTTGACCCACTTTACCATTTTCTCTCGCTTTTCTTAGCAATGTTAATGATATGCAAATCAATTGTAATTGATGTATGATACCCTAAAGGCCATCCCTGAATGCAATAGTTAAAAAATGCTGGCAGTAATGTTTATCTAGACTGTTGTATCTCGAATTTTTATCTTTTAAAGAAGAATCAGGATGAATGTGCATGCTTTTTTCATCATTTAGGTTTAGATGTATTGTACAGATCCATATTTTCTAGTTTCTGGAGGAAATTAATAGCTTTATACGAGAAGTAAGGGCAAACATTGAAAATTCAGATCTAAAGGAATCTACTTACCCAAGACACCTCTTGTTGTGCTACTTTGTCATATCCAGATGGTATTAAGACTATATTAAAAGACATAACTTCAGACATTTTAAATTGTTACTTTTGTTCTTTCATGTTAGACGTCTTCTGACATTTACAGCATGTGTTAGAATAGGAGAATATTGGTTAATGTGCTGTCTTTATGAAGGTCTAATGTTTAAGTTGAAGCAGGTAAACTGATACATCAAGCATCTTACAAAGCAGGAGTCACACAGCCCAGAGAAGTATCTTGTGAAATTTATATCATATCATAAGGATGTCAAGTATCTGACACTTTTAATTAATATCCTTTATCAACAGTTGTGGTGGTTTGACCTTGACCAGACCCACACACAGCCACTCTCTCACTTCCCCTCCTCAACAGGAGGGTTGTGGGGTGGCTGGGGTCAGTCCATAAAAGTTTCTCTCTCATGTGCCTTCCACCTCACACTTTTCCACTGCTCCAGCATGGGTCCCTCCTGCAGGGAATATCCACCTGCTGTTGCATGGGGTCATCCGCAGGCTGCAGGGGAATCTCTGCTCTGGGGCCTGGAGCACCTCATCCCGTCCTCTGGCCTTTGTTCTGGCAGGGCTCTTTCTCGCACTCACTGTTGTGCAGCATTTTGCCCTTTATGAAGCATGCTTTCCCAGAGGCAACACCAACATCACAAACAGGCTCAGCTGTGGCTGCAGTGGGGCTGCCACAGAGCCAGATGGAACCTGCTAGGACCAGCTGGAACCAGCTGCAACCAGCATGGGGCAGCCCCTGGTCTTCTCTCAAAGAAGCCACCCTACAGCATGCCCACCCAGCACCTTACCACTGACACTCAATGCAATACTATTTTATTGAATATATGTAGAAATGAATAAGTTTATATATGCACATTTCAAATTAGGTTGCCACTGCTTTTAGAGACAAGAAGAGAGCACAAAAATAAATTAAGAGGAAGTAGTGAAGTCCAGACTGTTCCCAGTGTAAAGAACCATAGGATACTGCTACTATTTTTTTGGAGAAAAAGGACAGTTGAGCCTAGATTATTGTCACGTTAAATACAGTGAGGCAGATTATAGAACTTCTTCAGCCATCCAAAGATCACAACATAAATATTTTGAGTCATATGCAAATACTAGTTCTGTAAATTAAACACATTAGACAAATTCCAACCTTATACACCCAAGTTCCAAGGTGAAATGATACAGAAGACAGATACAAAAGCCAACTGTTTGATAGAGTTCAACAGAATTACTCATGCATATAAAATTAAGCATGAGTATATTGAAATCAAGACTTTATTATATATTATATATTTTACTGATAACACATTTGAATTGCTGTGATTGCTAAATTGAAAAAAAAAAAGTTACCTACATAGGGTAAAAACTATCATGCAAAAGAAAGTTCTGTAGTGACATCAGCACCCAATCTTTTTTGGTTTGTTGGGTTTTTTTTATAATCTTGTTTTCAGGTCTGAGTATTTTTAGCATACAGAAGGAAATAATATTATCAGACACATTGTCCTGCAAATGCCCCTAAAAGTATTGGTCATTAAATTATTTTTAGATACTTTTGCCTATTTTCTTTTCTTAAAAAAAAGCCTGAAACAAACTGTGACATTAATAATTTCTTTTTCTCAAAGATATGTCTCTACTTTACATCCTGGATGTGACCAACAAAGCCATCAACTCCAGAAAATGCTGTCATTCAGATTGTAAAGAGGACTACAGGAGCTTCTGCCACCAAAATGAAGGCTGTAATAACCGAGTTCCTGAATAATTTCAGCTAAAAAATCCTTACTCTGACTTCTGATATTTCAGTCTTATCTGCATCATAATCTAGCTTTCCCCATGCTTTGTGTTGTGATACTTCATATTATCACAAAACCTTATTTGGTAATCAAAACATTATTCTCGGGTAAATCCCACTCACTGTCTCTTAGTGTAAGATGGAGATGAACCATCATTGTTAACACATCACACTAGATGTGCTAGAGTTTTGTAATAACTTCACATTGGTGTTTTAATATAATTCCTGTTAATGACAAAAAGGCAGAGACAGAAAGAGAAAGACAAAGCAAGAGATGGACAGAAAAAGAGAGAGAAAAAAAATGCTACTCAATATTTATGTTAGATAAACAGCCATATGTGGTGTAACATCACAGCTCTATTGTACAGAAAAAAATGAAACTAAATGGTGTTTGTGAAACAGGGAAAGGAAAGGGAGGCTGAGTAACTGTGTAAGCCGGAAACTTGCACCCCCTGTGCCAGTGCTAGTGAGGGAAGGAGGAGAGGTAAAGAGGAAAGGTCACTTCTTAGCTTGATCATTGAATCTATTGTGATAGAGAAACTGAGAGCTAGATACCATTTTTTAAACATTCTGATGTTTCCCGTTATGATATGAGTGTTTGTGTGTACTGCAATATCCCATTTGAGCTGGACCAATATTCCTGGACCTCAGTGATAATGTTTCCCTTTCCTTTTCAGTTTTTGAATGCAGCATTGAGTCTTTACAATAGAGCAAAATGCAAAGAAAATGCATATGAAGGAATGCTAACCAACCTTACAAGAAGAATGTGTACAGTCATATGCTGTCGCGTCCCAAAGTTGGAGTGACTGAGGTTCGTGGATTTCCTTTGTCAGAATTAAGGTGAAACGACACCAGGGGAGTTCAAACAACAATCAACATTTATTCAACCTAGCTAAGCTTGCCCAAGTACAAC